>NDFZ01005347.1:53901-72450 GCA_002192655.3 Mamestra configurata | reverse complement strand
GATGCCCCGGGCATTGCCATGTCACATATCTCGGACATGGTCTCCCGGAACCACTCCGCCTCGTCGTTGGTGTCAACTGGCCTGTTCGGTGATGATACCCAGGCCTGCACGATCGAGGCTTCCAGGAGGAGCTCCCGGTCCAGCTGCTTCAGCGCCCATCGCGGACCACTCGGGGCCTCTCGGACTGAAATATAGCTCCCCTACACTCCCTACGTACCAAATTTCAGCTTTATACGACCAGTTGTTTCGGTTTTGCATTGTCTGTCAGTCACTCAGTCACTAACGGATTTTTAATATATATTGATTGATTGCATTTTATGTGCACATTACATTGTTCCTATGAAATCCAGTTGCTCTCAAACTGAGAATAGCTAGTCAAGCCATAGTTTCAAATTACTTCCCGACTGTTCTCTATTCAGTGGTCAGGACAGCGGAAAATTTTCAAAACGATAGAAACTGTGAACAAAAGTTCTGTGAAAACTACTTTTACAGCAACAAAAATCCGTCGCTTTAACTGCACAAAAATAGGATTGTTCTAGAAGCGTTTTTGATGCTTTTTTTCTCCGAAGTGGCTTGATGCTGCCTGGACTTCTGCCAATCCTATGTGATGCAAAAGGAACCACACGTGTCGAAGTTTATTCTGAAAATGCGGTAAAAATTGCTATATCTTCTGAAATATCTTCACTACGTCCTAAGTATACCGGCTTAATCCCAGTCAAAAATCTCAATTTCACGCCCCTCAATATTGGCAGGTTGTACAAAAAGCGATTCACAGTCTCGATGGAATTTTATCTGTAGAATGTCCAAAACATGTTGTGTGTTTTAGAAGCGTATTTATGCAAGTACTAATTAAATATAATCTTAAATAAGCAATGAAGGTTCGTCATGTAATTTTAATATCCTTCTCCTTTAACGATTTGATACGACACCAACCGGATCGCTATTTAACATTGCAATTCCGAACCACCGTCAATTGCATGTTTAATAAAAATATCTTAGTTTAGTTTATTTTTAGGCACTATAATTGTAAGGAAACTATTATTACTGTTGACTAAATGTACACTTTTGTAGACGTTTTTATTTGAATAAATTATTATTTATTATTTATTAACCCCGGTTTCCAGGAAAAAATATTGACCCATCTATGCGATTTGCTGTTGAAAACTTCAGAGCAAACATTAATTTTGTGATAATGTTCGTTCGAGTTACTGAACCTGAATACCGGTTGAAATGGGTCAACAATTCTTCTTTAAACAATCTAACTGACTATTTCGTCACAGCAATTATGTGGCTTCAAAATCACATTATTATCATCCAACAGCCATAACAGCAAAAAGAAAATTAATTTTATGTTGTGTTTATAAAAAGAATATTCTGTGTTTGTATTATACCAAAACTACTAACTGCTATACATTGTACCTACGCCATTTTACGTACCTATGTCGCCCTCATATTTTAGTATTAATATATAAAAGTGTTTGTAAAAATAATAAACGAATATTTCTTTAACATTTGGCCTTACATTTCAATTTGAAGCAGAATATTAATGAAAAACAGACGCCAAATAGCGCAGGTGTTGCTTTTTGCTCTGATGAAAATCAATTTCAAATATTAATAAAAACAAACGATGTTTGAAGAGAAACGAAGTTTAATACAACCGTTTATGATTTGTTTTTTTTTTAATATCAATTGAAATGTATCGGCAGTATAATTAGTTATTGAGTTTGTCTTATTCTGCTTGGTAACGGCGGTAGCGTACCTAGTTATTTATTTAGATCCGAGAAAATAAATAAACAGACATGCAGTTTCAAATGTTATATTTTTATTCATGACAAGAATGGGCTTCACCAGAATGCTGAAAGACACCAAAAGGGTCTTGCAGAGGACTACGATCGGAGCTTCCCTGCCTGATTGAATGATTAAAAGTGCTGCGTACCTGAACACATAACACTGGAATACCTGACCGATTTTTTGGTGACGATCACGGGAATCCTCTGGATCACAGTAACTGTGCTTCTTGAATCCAGAGTTGGTTGATGTGGCAACGCTTTGCCGAGCTCTTTGTCCGTGGACGTCTTTTGGCTGAAGTTATGATGCCTTGGATGCCTCAATATTAACAGGCACAGTTTTAACAGGGTAACAATCATCATTCCAGGGTATGGTCAACCTTGCAAGCACTGGTTCAATTAAAAAATTTAAATTAATAAATAATTCATAATAAATATATATAATAAATAATTAATATATATAATACATAATTAATAATAAATATATGTAATAAATAATTACTTAATAAAATTAATTCTTTTTTTTTTTATTTAATATGGGTTTGCTCTTGACTCTAGTCTAGGTCATAGATGACAGAGACAAAGTCGACGATCGATGGAGTGAGCTTACCCAGAAGAACCTGCCTGTTCACTCTAATTTTGAAGAGATTAGGGTCGTATGCGTTCGGAAACACAGACGCAGGCAGAGAGTTCCACTCCTTTGCTGTGCGCATTATAAAAGACGTTTGGAAACGTTTAGTGCGAATTGGTGGAATAGCAACAAGGTAGGGATGGTAACTTGCAGTGCGTCTAGATGTCCGATGGTAGAAGGGGGCCGGTGGGATGAGATCGTGGAGTTCCTGGACACTCTCAATGAAGTACAATCTGTAGAAGACCGACAAGCAGGCAACCTTGCGGCGATGAGCCAAGCTGTGAAGCTTGGCATCCACCAGTCTTACGTCGCCAATGAGCCTTTTAGCTCTGTGTTCCACCGAGTCAAGCGCGGCAAGTTGGTATTTAGCTGAGCCATCCCAAAGGTGGCTGCAATACTCCATGCAGGATCGGACTTGTGCTTTGTAGAGGGTTAAAAGCTGTCCAGGCGTGAAGTATCGCTTCACTCTATTTAGGATGCCCAGCTTTTTGGCCGCAGTTTGGGCTTTGTGCTCAATGGTGGCACCAAAGTTGAGACTGGTTGTCAACTCCATGCCTAGGAGCTCGAGCCGATCGGTTACAGGAACAGAAGTACCCCGAAAAGTCGGAGTTAGGTCGAAACGACTCCTTTTCGCGGTAAAAAGGCATGCTTGTGTTTTGGTGGCGTTAAAAGAGACCAGATTGTCATCACCCCACTGGGAGACAAGACTTAAGGTCAAATTTGTCCGCTCTACCATGGCCTCTCTCAAGGAACGAACTTCTTCCCCGCTGGTTTTTGCGCTAGACAAGTATCTCTCTGAAACCGAACTGTCATCTGCATACCCAACAATACCAGGCTGAAGCAGGTCATTGATGTGCAGCAGGAAAAGAGTTGCAGAGAGAACAGACCCCTGAGGAACTCCGGCATTAATAGCCATGAGGTCAGAGAAGCAGCCGTCAACGACTACTCGGATCGACCGTTCACTAAGGAAGTCTGATATCCAGCTACAAAAATCAGCTGGGATGCCATAAGCAGGAAGCTTGCTGAGTAGACTTGCGTGCCACACCCTATCAAAGGCCTTCGAGATATCGAGCGATACAGCAAGTGCTTCGCCGTGTTTCTCGATGGCTTCGCCCCAACAGTGCGTGACATACACAAGAAGATCGCCAGTTGACCGTCCCCGGCGAAAGCCATATTGACGGTCACTGAGGAGATCATTGTCTTCAAGGTAGGTCAGCAACTTACTGTTCAGTACCCTTTCCATAACCTTGCACAGAATGGAGGTAATGGCGATCGGTCGATAATGAGCAGGGTCTGCACGGTCGCCTTTTTTTGGCACAGGTTGTACATTCGCAAGCTTCCAGGATTTTGGCACCGTTCTTTTTTCAAGAGAGAGGCGGAACAAGCGTGTCAACACAGGAGACAGTTCAGGCGCACATTGCCTCAAAACTCTCGCTGAAATGCCGTCAGGCCCGCTGGCCTTGTTCACGTCTAGACTGCACAATACTCTTCGTACCTCTTTCATGTGAACTGCGATCTCCGACATCGAAGAGTCACAGTAACGAGGTACAGTTAGTGGTTGCTTGGAGCCAGCGTCCAGACGTGAATTGCTATAAGGACTATAACAAGAGTTAAAACTCCTTCTAACCTTTCACTAGATTGTCTTTTAAATTAAATAAGCAATCAGCATAATTACGAAGTGAATACTCAAAAAGTTACATCATAAAAACCGTATAAAACAGCCGTTACCTCCTTTGTTTGCTCATACAATTGAGCAAGGAGCTACTTAACTTTAATCAATTCTGTTTCACAATGACAGGCAGCGGCGTTAGGTACTGTTACGTTGTAGATGTATGTATTGTGTTAGAAAATTCCAAAGAACTTTATTCTCTAGGAAAATCAATACAAATCAAGAAAACAAGTTCCTTCGTGACGTTTGAGAGTAAAGCTATAGCTGGTGTAGATGCAGATGTAAAAAAAATACCCACCGAATTGAGAACCTCCTTCCTTTTTGGAAGTCTGTTAAAAACGTTGATTTTTTGCTGTGCAGTGTCATGTTGGGAATATGTCGCTTAGTTTTGGCAAATGCATACTAATATTATTCAGATTTTTAACTGCAATAAAAAAAATAAGTGAAAATTTTTAACCCGACTAAAGAAACAAAAACATAAACCTCTGCCTTTTGGCTTTGCCGTAGTCGGGTTTAAATAATATTCTATCTATAGATTATATAAGATTATTCGGATTTCATTCGCTAATGTTCCTTAACACCGTGCTGTGGGTCCCCCACGGCACAGCATTATGCTGAGTGGTAGCCCCCACAACCACGACATGCATCTACTTTATACTTTTTTTTTCTAATTTAGTTTTTAACGTGTCGTTACTAATATTATAATTTAAGAACTACTAACACTATCGTTTAGAGTTTAGTTTAAGATATAAATAATATTTAAAAAATACTTTTTTCTTTCTTTCTTTAATAATACGGGAATCGCTCTTCTTATGTGTGACTTTTGTGCTCACACCTCGAAGTGAACTGCTGTTCACTTTATGGACAACTGCATAAAGAAAAATAACAAACTCTAACACACAAAATGTTTACTGTTACTATACGATGCCGATGGCGGTTACCGTCTTAAATAATACTATGCTAAATGAAATTAAAATCCATGAAACCTCAGTCAAGTAACAAAAGGCATAACTTTTAATTCCAATCCGCTCTTAAACTCCGATGTACAAACACGATCCACAGTTGCACTTATTCAGATTTTTTCCAAACCGTCTTAAGGCCAGTTAATCAAACCTTGAACTAAAAGCTCTCGAGAACTTTCCCAGATCTCTTCGCGGTAATAAAATAAATTAGAAAAAAAACGCTCTAAGTTTGTAGTGCAGTCTTCATTTATTCAACGGGGGAATTGAAGTAATTTCCAGAAGGAAAATTAAAAAGAAACGAGCTTATCTTGGCAGGCCCTCGCAATTACAGCATTGCTAAACAAGTTAGGTTTTTGCTCGTACTACGTCCAGGTTTTTAGAGATCCGTAGCCAAAGAGTGAAAACGGGAACCCGATATACATAACACCACTGACTATCTGTACATGTCTGACAGACAGGTTTGTTTCTTCTTAATCTGCCATCACCATCATCAGCCGAAAAACGTCCACTACTGGACATATGCCTCCCCCAAAGGCAGGGTTTGCCATAATCGCCACGCTTGGCAGGCGGGTTGGCGATCGCAGTGTAGCTGATGCAATGCATAGAGAATGCTGCTGCCCATTCTCTGGTGAGATCCACGGGAAGTGACGACTTAATCTATACTATATACTAATACCTACTTATAACATATTATAAAGAGGAAAGATTTTTTTGTTTGTTTGTACCGAATAGGCTCTGAAACTACTGGACCGATTTTAACCATTTTTCCACCAATAGAAAGCTAAATTATCAGGAAGTAACATAGGATCTAATTTCGTAATAGATTACTCATTTCATTGATTGGTTCGTTTAATTGCTTTATTGACGGGGCCTTTTTCTGGTGGTCGACTGGTCGCTACTGTTTATTCTGACTTTTAGGGAGTTGAACAAGTTGGGAATAAAATCATAATAGAAAATAACTAAAAACATTCTGAACTTAAACCCTTATAAATAAACGTAGACGTATTATCTCCACATTTACCATACACCATGTTATTTTGGTATACTTAGCTTAATTTTCGTTCATTAATAAAGGTTTATTAATCAAGTTCTGTGCTACAGAACCCGCTGCGCGAGTCTACCTGGCAGTTTTTTAAAAAAGGCCAACGTACTATCAAGCTAATCTTTTACGTTCCGTCCGACCAGACTCGCTTAATATCAAAGATAGTGACGTTGTGGGAATTTTAATAAGCAACGTCTGTCCACCTGGCTTTTATACAGTTAGTTGCTAAATTAGGACTGTCCGGACGAAAAATTATAACAGCATGTTATTAGTTTTAATAGAGCTCGCGACTAAATAAGGGTGTTACCACACCAATCGATCGATTAGTGTGGTAGCTTTGACTGATCGAGGGATACCGAGCGATAAACAATTGAAACCACACCAATTGATCAACGTGATCAATTAGTGTAGTAGAAGTAGAAGCCATCATCGATCGACGTCAAGTAATTAATTCTTCCATCGATCGACGATCGATTGGTGTAGTAGAAACTACCGATTAACGTCGACTAATCAATTCTACCATCGATCGATGGCAACGATCGACGATCGATTGATTGGTGTGGTAGCAGCCTAATAGGTTATTGTTGTATTAGTTTATCTTCCAGATTAAGCAATGTTTAACGCCGAGGATAGGTGACCATGACCGCTTGGTGCCTCGTAAAACACGTTATGCCGTTTTTCTCGGCTGTCTTACCAATGGGTGTCATGCTACTCAGTAACGAGGTTGTGATGATAATAGGGATTATTAGCAGCATCCGGCTACACTACAGGCTGACCCTATAACAGTTTGGAAAAGGCTAGGCAACTGGGCACATTCATTTAAAGCTACAAATGTAAAGATGTGAATCTATGAACTCAATGCACTATCTAGTCTTTTACATGAATTTAGAATAAAAGAAAGTTTCCGAAAGTTAAATCTTCTCTTTCTAAGGAAAGGTGCTTTGATCTCGCGAGTATTTTGTCCTTTTTTGTGAATTGGCTACGGGGGATTGTTTAAGGAAATAAAAAACTTCGCAGCTCTAATACCTAAATACATATTATGATCATGTTTACGAGGCAAAATTCTGGACTAATATAGGTACATACTAATTAAAAATAAAATAATTCATATATTTTATTTTATTTAAAAGTAAAATAATAATTTGATAGCCTAACCTTTTTAATTCAAACACAAATTGCACGCTAGTAAGGTCTACAGATGTCGAGGGGTTATTAAATTCACTTAATTTTTCTAAAGCCAAAATAACGTCGCTCAAAAACAAAATAAATTCAGACAAAAATTCTCAACATTCAAGAGTATATTTTAGTTTTTAATAACGTAGTATAGAATATATTTGCCAGCAACAGATGGCACGAATGTTGGGTCGCTGTACTGAAAATAATATTCATACGAAGAAAGCTTAAAGACTAACAACACAGCGGCTGTGCTTTACACAGTGTTCAAAATACATTGAAGTTTAACCAAAGTGTTTGTTTTGTTTGACTTAGTGAAGCCCGCAATGTATTAGGGTTGTTGAGATACAAATGTAGGTATGTATGTCGATGTTTAGTGATGTAGTTTTACGTAAATGGTATGCAAATCCGTTCTGAGTTGGTTGGTAAAGTGACCCTGACAGGCTTTTAGTCCCACCCGGCGCGGGCCCAGCAACCCTTTACTGTGTACCGTTTAATTTTGAACAGTAATATCGTGTTTTGTTATTAAATATTTCTATTAACCGTGATTCTCGGCGTGGGAAGTTGACTAACATCTTTATTATTAAACTTTATTTGGTTTCGGGATTTTAGTATTAATTTTGATGTTTACATGCTCTACATTTTGTAAGTGGGTTGCGAACCTACTAAATCTTAAACGAAACAAAGTTTGAGTACAGTAAACAATTGAATTACCAACATTGAACGCGAGAAATCGAAGACAAAGCCGCTAATCATATGATTTTAAAACCCTTTTCATAAACCCACATCACCAGAATCTATTTATAATTCCGCATAACATTTCAGCAAAAACATCCTCCAACATAACCATAATCCAATGGTTATGACGTAATGAAACTTCGGCGCTGTCACATCGTACCTGAAAAAAAAAGACGGGGGCGTCATCTACGCATTTCATTTAAAAATAACGCGATCCTTCCGGTATACTGGAGATTGAATGGCCTCTTTTGCCCGGAGATACCGCCCGGGCCACTGGAAGGGTAAATTGGTACATTCGGAGGCCACATTTCGGACGTACAGGCCATTATTGGGGCCTCGGACGGGGAGGAAGATGCCGATTTTGTGCGGACTCTCGCTCAAACGCCTATTTACCTGCTCGACCGGTGTGACGCCTTCTTTGTGCCTTCTAATGGAAAATTTATCTTTGAATGTGTAATGGACCAAAAGATAGAGGTGCGCATTTTAAATATTTTTCTTGGGAAGAACACTTTATATTATAACTTGGTTTCGCAAAAGGTCTATACACTTTGTTTAATTTGCGTTTCTGGATAATAAAATGGATGAATTTCTGAACTATGGAATATTAATAGCCACACGATTCGAAGTTTGAGGTTAAGCTACGTTTTCCGAGGTCAGTCCATGGATGGAGATAAGACGTCACATAAGACATTCATATATTTGTAGAAATAAAAAATATCATGTTCGGCCTTTGTACAAATATACAGGTAAGAACAGTCATTCATAGGTATTTAAACAAAATCATTATTAAAGTATTGTCACACAAACTATAAATTGAATTTAAACAATAAATAATACATTTCAATTCAAATTTCCTATTATCTAATTATAAACAATCTAGTTATCAATTATCAAAATTATGAATTGTCAGTAAATATTTGTTAAATTCGTAATATTACACTTGGTCATTAAAAAATTCTAAAATACTGTAATATGCTTTCCCAACCAGATATTTATAGGTAATTTTAGTCACTTTTTTAGAATGTGTGCGCTTAGTTCCCTCCATGATGATCATCCATAATAATTATACCAAGTATCCTCCATGTCTCGGAGTTCGTTAGTAGCGGCTGTCTTTTGAACATCTTAGTCCGTCGTTACGTGTAGTCAGAAACCATAATAAAATCCATAATAAATGTGTTCGTACATCGAAAAATGTGTTCTACCAAGTACCATCAGAATACTACCTTATCGGAAACAGTTGAGTTTATTTTTCCAACACGTGTCAAAAGTGGGTTTACCATTTTAAAAAGCTTATTAAACAAGAAAGAGTACCGTGTAATTGTAATTTGTACGTCAAGTACCATATTTTTACGACGCTATGATAAATTTCCAAAGATATGGATAGCCATTTTTTTTTTTAATTCATTCATTCAAAAGCTACCCAAAAAGTATCAGTTGACTTTTAAGAGTGGAACGGATTTTATCACCATTTACAGCTTTTGGTCGTGAGACAGAAAATTTCTAAAACAAATTAAAAACATCGATATCTTGAAAATCACCCAATTCAAAAAGACACGTCAAAAAGACAACGATTTTGACCCCAGATTCGGGGTCAAAATCGTTGCAAATCAGCTCTCGTTTTACCAATTTCAAGGACCTAATTACCAATCACCTGTCAGAAAAAATCTCCTTTCCCGTTCTATTAAAATATTCGTGAGATATTTCCCTTTCCTAGAAAAATTGGCATAACGAAACTACCACAAAGACACGTTGTTCAGCTGGGCTAGAGGTACTTTAAGCTGCTGAATCAATCCATCAGCTTATACTACCACAGTCCACTACTGGTCGTAGGCCTTTCGCAAATTAGCATAGACTTTTTTGTCAGTTTTGAGTTGTTACATATTGGGTTTTCGCCATTCACATTCAATCTGCAATATAAAAATAATAATATGCCACTTAATTCCATGTAAAAATATGATGGAAATAACGAAAAAAAAAAAATACGGTTTTTATAACTTTTGCTTGCAACTCTCAAGCTGCAATTAATTGTGAAAAGCCATGGCCCTTTTCGAGGCCTCCTCTAAATACCTCCATTTTGACCAATCTCTAATCTGCATTAGCCGTATTTAAAGTCGTCGGTCCATCGAGCTAGGGGCGACCTTATGCTACACAACGTCTCGGTGATTTCTAGTATTTCTTTTAGCAAAATACATTATGTCATGATATTGTCTGTCATATATTCCATCGAATGTTAATAATACAAGACAGGCGACAACGATTATACCTGTCATGCTTGTAATTAGGGCGTCTTAATAATTAATTACGAAGCTAGGGCCTGTCTGTGGGCCTTGTGTCCTTACTCATCTTATCGTCATAAATGTTATTATATTTCTTGACAAGTCTGGGTCTGTGTTCATAAAATGCCTTTTATTTGATCTCCAAGTAATCTGAGGTATGAGTTTTGTGTAATTATTTGCTCATTCGCCAGTTTAATTCGGGTTATTTTCTTGTATTTATGTGTGTCTGATGATAACAGTGCATTTTCACGGTATTTTAAGAATTTACTTTTTTAACAAAGTGTAGTTTTCATTTATTTATTTACTGCGGGAAAACAAACAGTAACACAAAAATGGTATAATACAAGTGTTTAGAAATACAAAATAGCATTTGTGGAACCCGCGACGTTATCCATATTTTAAACACAACAAAATGTTTATGGGACTAATTACGCACGAATAAAATGAGCGAGATAAAATGTCAAATAGGTAAAATTTTAAAAACAAACTAAAATTTACAGATTCTTTCTTTTTCAATAACTAAATTAAATTTTACATTTAAAATCAAAAACTAAAATTAGAACAAATGGCCAGAATGAAATTAGATTAAAAATTTAATTGAACATTCAAATAAAAAATAAAGTTTTGCATAGGTAATATGATTTTATAGGTATCAGTAAATAATTCTGTACGTTCTTTTGACTTCTTATTTCTTTTCCTTCCTCAGCATAGTTATGGTGTACCTACAATTATCGTTTAAATATTTATTATTTTCTAAAAAGTTTCTATCGACTTTAGTAACAAACGATTATATCTACCGTATAATAAAAGGAACGCAACATAGTAATTTGCTTAATTAAAACTAAAAGTAAATTACCTCTTTATAAATTCAAATAGTTCTTATAAACAAAAAAATACTGTTATGTTTATGAGAACTATTTAAAAAGCTATTAAACTGATACCAGTTTAAAAGCTTTTTGCACGACAGGATCATCGAAATTACCCAATGGGGAGAATTCCGTGAAGACTAGGTATGCATCATCTTTCAGTTTTTTTTATCTATTTTTGTTAAGGGGCTTTTATCAAAGATATGCCAGCCCCATCGTACCCTTTTACATTAATTTGCTCACTTAAACAGTATTAGTTTATAATATTACTTAATAGTTAATGAATTAGAGTTCTTCTTTCAGTTGTTCGAGCCCTTTTTTTTTTTTTTTGATGTCGGGGGGAAATCCTCATGGAAATCCTCCACCCTGGGGCGGGTGGAGGGGTCTGTCAGACTCTTACTGACTAAAACCACCCCGGTGTTCCATCTCTCACCTACGCCGGGGATCGCGGGAACGTATGCGACTTCCGCAATCCCCGGCTGGTGCCCACCTCGCGTCGGCGGGGGGAGTGAGGTGTTTGACTCCCCCCGCTACGTCAAAGCGGGGCGCACGGGAACACCACGCGCCCCCACCTCGGGTCCGGATGAATGGGGGCGACGGACATCCCCATGTCCGCTGCCCTGGACCCAGTTAGGGGGGCCGGAAGAGGGCAGCGTGTGCCCTCCTCCGACGCCCGATGCGCCTGCTGTGGGCCGGGAGAGCGGTCGTGATCTCCCTCTCCCTTTCCGCAGCCTCCTTCTGCGCGATATCTGTCTCGCAGAAGGTGACCACCGCGTCCCAGGACTCCTCACCGCCGACCATAGCATGGACTATGGCCGGCAGCGAGAGGTCACCAGTTGTTCGAGCCCTGACTCAACATCTTCTGACGTTCCCCGAAGAGGTTTGGTCGCAGGGTTTGACGCTGTTTTCGCCGAATGTAAGGCGACACCTTAGCCCAGAGCGGGGCGACACGCCATAACTTTAGCTAATGTAACTTTGTGATATTATGATTAGTTTCTTTAAAATAAATCTAAAGATGTTATATGTATGGATACCCGCAATAAAGCACACTTATGTATATCCTGCAAGACGTTCTTTAAATATCTACTCCGTGGCATGATACTATTTATACCTTTTTTATTTTCGGTGAAAACCCTTAAAAAGTGCCCCGTCTTTGGGTATAACACCGGGTAGTGTGGTATTGTTACCCCACTTCCTTGAGGTGGGCGGACAGAAACCTCACGCGTCAACCAGCACCTTCGAGAGGCTGAAGACACACAAATACTTACGAGTTTCTTCGACGTCGCGAGCCTCTAGTGGCAAACGTTAACGTCGCATCAACACTACGTTAACGTTGCGTTTTTTGGCAACAGTTTACACCAACGCTCGTAAAACGCCAGTGGAATGGCGGCCTTATCTAAAGCAAAGCAATAAAATAAAATAATTTAACTTTAACGTTTGAAGATCAAAATATCTAAACTTAAATTGAGATCTATTAATAAACATAAAAGACTAGTCACTAGCTTAACAACACAAAGCAAAACCAATTCGCAATAAAATTAACTAAAATTACTTAATTCAGACGTTCCTTTGAGATAGTTAGGTTTATCAGATTTGTGAATTAATATTAAGTCATAGTTAGCTTTTACGTTTCAAAAGGTAACTCTATAATCTTCGAGGATAATTTGTCTTTAAAGCAATGTTTTACATCTAAATGATTGAGTTGCTTTGGGTAAAGTAATTTCGACGGTTTCTTTGTGACACATAAATGATAAAATGTTTAAACAGAGAACAAGTATTTTGTTTGATAATATTAACTTGTTCTTTTGTCAACTTTAAAAAAGCGTGTGTGCCTTGTTGTTCTTGGCAAAGAAAAACAATCAACATGAATTAACAAACAACAACAACAGAACAGGGTTAACTTTTTCAGAATGTAACATCGCTTGCTTGCTTATTATCATCACGGCTTATTATCGCATAATAAAAAGGTGACAGGTGGCTTAGGAGCGGAATTCCCTGCCGGAGTCTATGTTACCTGATAGCTGCCTGCTACAGCTGGGGGTAGTAATATATAATTAGGTTATTTCTTGGCAACCAAGGTTACCGACATAGCCCGAAGGATCGCCAAATTGAAATGGCTCGCAGAACAGATAGTCGATGGGACCGAAAAGTTCTGGAGTGGCGACCGCATACCCGAAGACGCGTTAGAAGGCCTCCCATAAGGTGGACCGATGACCTGGTGAGGGTCACCGGTGGGTAGCCGATGGATGCGAGACGCACAGTACCGGTTTTTGTGGCGATACTTGAGGGAGGCCTATGTCCAGCAGTGGACGTCTTTAGGCTGATATGATAATGATGATTTCTTGGCAAGCATGCTCCATCATCGAAATAGTATCGTAGCAATAGTGGGGATCATTGCTTAACATCAGGGGCCTATTTAATAAAACTGACTCGTGTCACAAATGCCAAGCGATAATATGACCATTTGACAATTTTGTAAGTTTATTTCAAATATTCTCTGCTCTATTGTACAGCATCTGTCGCGAAATAGTGACAAATATGTCAGTCAAAACTGACATAAAATTAAATGAATTTAATTTAAATTTGTCGCATTTTCAGTTGTATTAAACAGGGCCCAGGGGAGATAGTGATCAAAGACGAGATTATCAATAAAAATAAAAATAAATCATCCAACTGAATTCAGAACCTCGTCCTTTTTTTGAAGGCGGTTAAAAAGTAGCAGGTTACATTTTACATAGTAAATTTTACTTTTATGGAAAATACCTAATTTATTTTTATATTATCAGTATAACTTTTAACCAGTGAGTTTTTTTTTTTTACGCAGCCCGCTATTTCTGATGTACAACTCGCTGAGTTTTTATATTCGCTACACCGAACAGTAACTTGTGGTCCACCGAACTATGATGCGGCCAGAACACAATATAAAAAGTCGCTTCGCTTTTTCAGTATAAACTTAAATTGCATAAGCTTATTTCACTCTATTATTTCTTAGTCTTTTTAAAATAAGTCTCTTTCTCGACTTGGTGGCCTCAGTGCAAGTTTCTAAACATTCTCGATCGCGTTAACGTAAACGTTCAAATATATCAATTTAAAAACAAAAATTAGGATGTGCGCTATTGTCACCAAATGTCATCGTTGCCTATCCAGAGGACTAAGTGTGAGTTTTTTAACGTACTCGATCGCGTTAAGGTAAACTTTCACTTATGTCAAATTGTCATCATCATCATATCAGCCGAAAGACGTCCAATGCAGGACATAGGTCTCTTACCAAGTGTCGCGCTCAACAACCAGTCCTGTGCGTCTCGCATCCATCGGCTACCCGCGACCCTCACCAGGTCATCGGTCCACCTTGTGGGAGACCTTCCAACGCTGCGTCTTCCGGTTAGCGGTCGCCACTCCAGAACTTTTCGGCCCCATCCACCATCTATTCTGCGAGCAATGTGCCCTGCCTGTCTTCAGTTTGGCGATGCTTCAGGCTATGTCCGTAAAATTATATGAAAAATTCCGTTATTGTCACAATACAAATTGACGTTTACGCTAACGCGATCGAGAACGTTAAAAAACTCGCACTAAGCCCTCTGTTGTGCGATTCTGTAAATATCACATCGTGTAAACTTAGGTGAAGTGAACGTAAAGTGAGCTGTCAATCCATACAAACATAATGGAATGACAGATCACTTCACGCTCACTCGATCGTATGTGTGTGACCCAAAATCCCTCGCATAATGTGGTATCCGAGGTATTTTGGGTATTTTGGTGTGTGCACCAAACAAACGTGTTACCTTCTACATCTAATTTTACAGTTACACAAAACTCACTCTAACATCCATAATTCAGCAGAATATTAAATTATTGCTGGCACTTCAATCAGGCTACAACATTAATGTCAGAAATTCGAAGTACCGTAAAACAAAGCAACATATGCGGCGAATGGGTACTTCGTTTGAGCAGTACTGGCATCTGTATAGAACATAAAATTTGAGGCTTTACTTAATGTCCTACAAGGCCAGAAGGATAACTTAAAGTCTGTCGTCACTTGTCTACTAATGGTTGGGACATCAAAATCTGGGTTGATGGTGATTCGCTGGGTTTCGCTTTGTTTTATTGTTGTCTTGAAGATATCTTCAAGGGTATGACACGTATTTAAGGTTTTAGTACCTATCTATACTAATAATAAAGCTGAAGTGATTGTTTTGACGCGCTAATATTTGGAAGTACCAGTCGGATTTGGAAAATGCTTTTTGTCAATGATCTTCTATTGGGGCATGGTTTCCGCACTTAGTCCTGATGTTGGACCATTGTGCGTGGGCCATGGCGGCCGTCATTCCAACCAGCCAACCTCCCTCCAGAAGCAGATCAGTCCTCCTAAAGAGTTCAGGGTGTCTGTGAGTGAATTTGGTGTTCCTATCGTTTGTCATATATCAGCCTGGTGCCGAGGCCCACCAGCGTTCTGCTTGTGTGTGGGTATGTTCTTGTAGCCACGTGCGTAGCTGGGTGAAAGGGAGTGCCACTATGGGTTCGGGTCCAACAGCCATCGTACCAGACCCCCTCCTGGCCAGTTCATCGGCCGCGTCGTTTCCTAGTGATCCGCTGTGACCTTTTATCCACTGCAGCTTCACAGTGTTGCGGTTTGTCACCGTGACGCGTTCTAGTGCATTGTGGCATTCTTGTATTTGTTTCGAGGTGGTGTAGTTTCTATTTAGGGATTGGAGAACTGAGGCGCTGTCGGAAGTATACGAATATGAGTGTCCGTGACTCCCCTGGCTTCTATGGCATGGATCGCTAGGATAATGCCCATGCATTCCGCCTGGTAAACGGTGTTGAGCTTTCCTAGTGGTCTGGATATTCTAATGTTGAGGTCGCTGGAGTAAACTCCAACTCCGGTTCCGGTACTTGTCTTTGATCCATCAGTGTAGATTCTCAGCTCTTTGGGACCTGAGTGGTCATCCGATTCTTGTGTTAGCACTATGTTATAGTGCTTTTGGAAATGGTGCATCTTTTGAGCTTTGTCATTGGGTGATGACATCATGGGTTGTCGTTTTACGGCATCTTCCATGATGCGTGTATGTTTGATTCTAGAGTCTTTACCTAAAGTGCCAGCTGTGCTGAGCCTGAAGGCCGCTAGGGCCGCTTCCTCCTGCACTATAAGGTGCAGTGGTGGCAGTCCCAGCATAGCCTGCAGGGCCGCAGTGGGTGCCGTTCTCATACTGCCAGTGATTGCCACACAGGCAAGCCGTTGCAGCTTCTCAAGGTCTTTCTGTGCTGTGCTCAAGTCGGTCCTGGGCCACCAGACTAAGGCACCATACGTGATTATCGGTCTGATAACTGTGGTGTATAACCAGTGGGTTGTATTGGGGCTAATACCCCAGTTCCTACCTAGCATGCGTTTGCATTGCCACATGCATATACTGGCTTTTGTGGTGGTGTGTTCAGTGTGCTTCGCCCAATTCAACTGCTTGTCCAGATATATACCCAGGTATTTGGTTTCAGTCGAAAGGCTGAGGGTGGTTCCGAAGAACCGTGGTAATTCTAGTGTTGGTAACTTCCTCTTCTTGGTGAAGAGGACTAGTTCGGTTTTGGCAGGGTTCACTGCTAGCTGATATTCTTTGCACCAGTCCTCTACTATTTTCAAGGCTTGGCGCATGAGGTTGCATATCGTGTTTTCGTGTTTTCCGTTTATTATTATGGTTATGTCATCTGCGTAGCCAACGGTAAAGTATCCTTTATCATTGAGTCTTTTAACTAGATTATCTGCGACGAGGTTCCATAGTAACGGTGAAAGGACCCCCCCTTGGGGGCAGCCCTTCGCCACAATGGCCCTTGTTGTGTTATTTATTGTGACTTGTACAGCTCTTTGCTTGAGCATGTTTGTGATCCAGCCGCTCAGGGTCGTGTCCACACCGTGCTTTCCGAGGGCTTTGCTAATACTCTGAAACATGGTTTTGTCAAAGGCGCCCTCGATATCAATGAAGACAGCCAGTGAGGAGCATTTATGGTTTATAGCGCTTTCGATTTTTGAGACCACGCTGTGCAGCACAGAATCTGTTGATTTCCCCGCGGAGTAGGCGTGTTGTTGTCTGTGGAGTGGGTATTGGCGTAGGGGTCCATCCCGAATGTATCTGTCACAGAGCCTCTCCAGGGTTTTCAGTAAAAAGGATGTCAGGCTTATTGGTCTGTATGCTTTGGGTTGTGTGTAGTCTGTTTTTCCCGGTTTGGGAATGAAAATGACTTTCACTTCGCGCCATGCTAGGGGTACGTATCTGTGTGCTATACAGGCTTGGTAGATTGCTAGCAGCCATGGTGTTATGGTGCTCTCCCCCGATTGTAGCAGGGCCATCTAGTCCTGCGGATTTATATGGTTGAAAGGTATTTATAGCCCATGCTATTCGATCTTCTGTTACTATATTCCGGGCTGTAGACCAGTCTTGGTCAGCAGGGGTTTGTCCCGATTCGCCTGCCCACACTCTGTCCTCAAGAAGAATACAGTCTGGAAAGTGCGTTTCCAGAAGGACTCCGCTGGTTTCTTGGTCTGTTTGTGTGTATGAATGATCTAGTTTCTTTAGTGCGCCGAGAGTGCGGTCCTGTTCAGTTGATAGGATCTTCCTTACTCGGGCGGCTTCGTTGTTTGATTCTATGGATTCACAGAATTTCCGCCAAGCAGTTTTCATGGCGGTTCTGATTTGTTTCTTAAAGGTGTGTTGGGTTTTTTGTACGTTTCCCAGTCTACAGGAAGTCTAGTATTCTTTGCTCTATTGAATTGTTTGCGGAGTGTAGAGAGTTTTTTAAGTTCTGTGTTCCGCCAGGGGTTACCCTTACCCTTGGTATGTGATGCTGTTAGTTTACAGCACGTGTGATATGCTTCGGTTATGTAATCGGTTAGTTTTGTTACCGTGTTTTCTAGTTCTGTGGGATCTGTAATTGGAGCTTGATGCAGCTGGTGCCCATTTAGCAGAGAAGCTAGGAGGCGTTTAAAATGAGGTATATTTGTTCGGCGCGGATTTTGCTTGGGTGCGGGCTTTCTTGTGTTGGCTACTAGTGTGAAACGAATTCTCCTGTGGTCAGAGCAAGAGGGTTCGTCGGATACACGCCAATTAGAAATGATTTTTGTCGCATTATCTGTTGCCAGCGTTAGGTCTATGATCGTTTGTCCCCTAGCAGTGACCCCAACCCAAGTGGGTTCAGAGCCGTGGTTTACGATGTTAAGGTTAGTAGAGAAAAGATATGTGGATAGTGCCTCACCTCTGGTGTTCGATACTTCACTGCCCCAGAATGGGTGATGAGCGTTTGAGTCGGTGCAGATGATGAGGTCCAGGTTGGCGTTTTCGCAGTGTTGGACCAAATCAGTCATCTCTTTAGGTGGGCAGTTCTCGTCGTCGCCTGGCATGTACGCCGAGGCTAGTACAAG
>NDFZ01005347.1:0-46430 GCA_002192655.3 Mamestra configurata | reverse complement strand
TTGTTAGGTTGTGGTTGTTGGGCTTTTTTGGATTACGAGGTTGCCCTTCCTCTGGACCGATGGGAGTAGAGGAAGAAGGAAGGAGTGAGAATTTGGAGTAGGTAAGTCAAGGGATAATGGGGTACTAGGTTAACCCTTGGCCTGGGATTTGGCTTTCGGGAAACTTCTCCTGTCCGGGGTCTCGTTCGAGACACTCCAGCTGGGAGATCGACTCCCAGTAGTCAGGTGGCGGTCCCCCAGCCGGAGCTGGGCTATCCGCAACCCGCCCACCCGCTCGGTTGCATGAGAAGAAGTGCCTGGCGGTCCAAAATCGTCTCGTCGCGTGGATACGTGTAGCCCCGCGTCAGGACGACTCAGCCGGCCCCGAGTTTTGTCAATGATAAGGAATGCTATTTTTATTGTTTAAGATTATTTTGTGTATTGTATCTACGGGCATCAGTAGCCTGATAATAAAATTAATTATTATTATTATAGGCTATACGGGAACGTTAAATTCCCACGGGAACGGGAAAAAACGGGATATGCGTGTACGAAGTCGCAGGCAAAGGCTAGTTATTAGAATAAAGGCGAGACTAAAATGAAGAATAAAGATTTCTCTAGGGCATAATTAGTAGGTATAACAGACAGGCGACAGATGAGATGAGGTCAATCGTTGTTTAGGAACTATTTTTCATGAAAATTGTTCTTTATTAAACTGCATCTTTCACATTACCTCTTATTGGCGAACGGAGTGATGATTATAACCATCATCAACTTCAATAAGGTCTGAAACTTAGTGTGTGGTCATTTGGGTCAGTTTAAGTTGAAGGCATTTTTTTGTACTTGTTAGGTAAGTATATGCATTGAAGGAGGTAAAAAAAATATTTTAACTAACGCGAGATGTCCCTATGTTTCAGGTCCTATGTTTTGTTCCACAGCAATTCATTCACACATGTACATAGTAATGCAATACTACACCAATAATTTCCATTTAGTGACGTCATAAGCTTGAAATGCACAACTACTATCTCCATTCCACCCGTCACGGTCAGATATCCCTGCTGGTGACCGTAAATAGAAGTCATCTGCACATGAGTTTGACTATCAAAGATGACTATTAGCATATCTTGATTGCTCCGAAGAACACTCTGTTTGCAACTAATTTATCGATATAGAGCTGTTATAACACTAAAGAGAAAGGATATATCGGGACAACAGGACTTATTCCCTTAGAATAGGACATTGTGCGTGGGCATGGATCCGACATACATAAATGATTGAAATAGATACTTTGCGGAACACTACTGTTTCCACTTTTCAATAAGCAGATGTTGTTACCGCTAAACCAGTTACTACATCCATACTAATATGAGAAATGCGAAAGTGTGTCTGTCTGTCTGTTACCTCAGGCTTAAACCGCTACACCGATTTAGATGAGATTTGTAACGAAGATATTTTGAGTCCTGGAGCGATATAAAGTTTTATCCCAGAAATCATCCTCTAAGAGGGTGAAATGGGGGGTGGAAGTTTGTGTGGGAGTCCGTCATTATTGAATATAAAACGTGAACCTTTGTATTTAGGCAATTGATAAAAAAAAAAAACATTTATGTTTAAGCGTTTTTGAAAAATAAAAATAGCTGCCTAAAGTAACTTTTTCACGCAGACGATGTCGCGATTAAAAGCTAGTATTTTATGTTTTCATAGACCGTACCAGACTGCTCTTAATACTGGTATTTACTACGCTGTTTGGATGGAAGCCGTGGCAAGATGGTCATACGCGAGGACCGTGGGAGGCAGCATGTACCAAACGGTCCACTGCAGAAGACCGCATAACTTAGAGATGTGTCTTATAACGTCACGATCCTCTGCAATGCCCTCATTGCACAGGATCGCGTCCTCATACGACGAAGGAGAAGAAGAACCAAGAGCCAAGTCCTAGATATCAATCATCGCTATTCATCTGCCTGGCGTTTTAGCAATTATTTCGGGGTCTCCAGCTCGTTTTTAGTGTAGTCAAATATAAACAACAATACTGAAAAACGTACTACCTAAATTAAAAAAAAAAAACGCTACAAATAAGTCTGTTTGTTTATTACCACATTATATTACATTATATATACCACAATTCAATAAAAATTTTGTTTGATATTAAGTATTTCTACATTAAGTTCCTTAAAAAAAATCGTTTTTCTTTAGTGGTGACAAATAAACAATTTTATTTTATTTTATTTATTATAGTATTCCAAATGCAGAAAACTAAGTCCATAAAAAAAACATTTACGGGTTTTTAGCAACAATTATTCCGGGCACGTCGAAACTTTAGTTCCGCAATAGTTCAGAACCCGCCCTAACAGTCCATGTTCCCATACACTACGAATTTCACAAAGTTTACATCTACAAAACCTTTTTATACGTAAGCCTTTTGCTACCCTCTTCTTATATACATATTTTTATAAACTTTGTAGATAACTTTTATTATGCCCAAGTGGTACCTTTGTGGTGTATTTTTAAACTAAAGCATGAAGTTAGTTTTGTTTACGATACTTTATTTATGTAACTTGGCAGCTATCATGAAAGTAACTTGTCTTGTATTTAAAATGGCTCTCTCAAAAACAACGTTTAATCTTTGTGTATAGACAGACTAATTAATTGGGCAAAAATATCTGACTAATCCAATGAACTGACTGTTTCTATAATTTTGCAACATATTTGTGAAATATTCAACAAAATATTCAAACATATGAACATTATAAACAAATATAATAAGAGTTAAGTCTGTTGATTTGTTATGTGCCCGATTTATAGCCACACGCTCCATAATTGGACAGCACGGTTGGCGCAGTGGTTGAGCGATTGACTGCTGCGCTGCGTGTCGCAGGTTCGATTCCCGCACGGAACAATTATTTGTATGGCCTACAGATAGTTGTGCCGGGTCTGGCTGTTTGTGTATGTGACTTTGTATGTTTGTAAACGCACCCACGATACAGGAGAAATCCTAGTGAGGGGCAACGTTTTAAAAAAAAAAAACGTTGCCCCTCACTTTTCTTTCTCCACCGCTATTAGATATTTTCTGATTAATTTTGTTGCGGTATCCAAGACAGTTCAAATCGTTCCAAAACTCGTCGAGCTTTATTGTCAGCCAAAATCAACAGTAGCGCCACTGTTGATTCTGGCTCTCAGGAGTGGCAAAGAGGCAAAGAAAACATTATGTTTATTTGCAACTCGCACAGGACAAATAACCAAATGAAATAAAATAATAATTTAATTATCACTGACAACTTACTACTAAAAATTAACAACGCGCAATGTAATCCCAGCATATGTTGCGATATTTAAAATAGTAGTTTATGCATCGAGGGGATAAAGCTGTCTTGTGGCACGGGCTTCATATTGAATCCCGACCGTAATGAAGGATGTCAGAGTTGACTACCAAGCATGGCGAGTGAGTAACTTGCATAAAATTTGAAATCCTGAATGCAGCGAGAGATTCAAGCTAGCCCAAGGGAAAGACGCTTTTATCCTTAAGGAGCATATTCTACTTTTCATGACAACTGCGATATGATGAGGGTTTCAAGATATGACGTGCACCAAGGGCAGCACTGATGCATCCGGTTCAGGCACCTGTCAACGCTTATGTTTTCTGACATTAGTGAAATTGACGTCAACGTCATATTTCAAGAAGCTCTCGCCTCAGTGGCGCCAACTGATGGCATAAAATTTCCTGGAAGTGTTTCCATTGAAAGTAAGCCAAATGGTGGCTGATACCCGCATCAACAAAGCGGCCCGCATCAAACAAGGTGATGTGGTGAACTATAAAGACAATCTGGTATTTTGTGAGAATTATACTAAAAAGTAGAGAAGCTAGATAAATCTTTCTTATGTATAACATTCTCATCAAATTATTCTTATTTAAAAACGGAATTATGTGAGATCTGAGAGGGTCATTAAAACAAAACCTTGCACAAAGAATCTGTACTCGCAGGATATTTTTGAGATGGTAGATGCAGTTGCTTATTGCCTTCATGCCATGAGTCTCAAAATGCAGTTGCTCGTCAAATATCATACTGAAATTATGGGCTCCTATTGAAAAAAACGGCCCATAATACATGAACGCTTAAAAATAACAGAGGAAGTGTACTATAGATAAACCTGCTGCTTAACTCTTTGGAGATTACAGGCGTGATGCCTATGTTTATTTTGATATTGTTTATTTACTATCAAAAACACACAACTAATAAAACGGTAACAACATCTCTATACAACCTCCCCTGACCACTAAACGCGCAAGTACTTAGCATACAAACAAACAAGATATCAATCTGCTGATTGCTCTCGGCGCCATTATCTTATGTTCTTCCATGGGTTAACGATGATGGCGCCGTTTGAGGTCGATCACACTTGCCTGACATGTGGAACAGCCCTTAAACACGTCATACGGGTATGTTATGTTCATAGTTTGATCCTTATACACTATTTGAAAGGAGATAAGGTTAGACGTCGCGTAATGGTCAGTGATGCCTTTTAATGTATTTTTGTGGCGTGCTCCATCGTCGACCACTTCGTGGCTTTCCATCAGGTGAGATTATGGGAAAACTCGAGCCTATCAATAATAAAAAACAAACTCGTGCAAGACTAACGCTGGGGTGCGCGTGCCTCTTCGTCGCCTCGTTGATGCGTACAACGCATTTACTTCATTACTTTATGGAGCTTGACATATTCACTCTTTCCAAATATCGTTTGAAGTATTTATGTATATGTTTTTTATTTATTTCTTCTTACTAGTATTTAACGATGCACACTACTTGTCTGTTTTCTTTTAACTTTTTTTTTTGTGAATTCGTGGACAATGTTGAGGGTTACATGTGTCGTAACATAAATATTGTGTTTCATGTATTTCTAAGTATTGTACAAATTTTAGAATCTCTAGTTAAGCTTGGCATGTAACTATTGTCCCTAATAAATAAAATTAAATAAAATGGGTCCTTAGAAATTGTGCCACTTTGATTTTAAGTTTTACATCATTGTCATACGACCTAAGTTTGACTGAAAATCCAATCCAGTTAGCCTAACCTAACTGAACGTTGGATTTTCAGTCAAACTTAGGTTAGCATTAACAGTGAAGTAGTTAGTCACAAACTAGAATAATGAGGCAAATCTGCTTCCTAAAACTACAACGTTACCAGTCCGTACAAATAGAATTTAATTAGTAAATCTAATAAATCTGAAACGATTGTTCAGCTGCGGCTGACGCAATTACATTTGATAATTAACATAGGCCCTGAATAGATGAGGTTGGTTAGAGCTTATTCGCTCACTGTACCGGTTGATTTTTGCGGTTCGCACTAGTTTTGATTCAAACCATCCTGTTTCGCGGTTAGCGAATTGATTGTTTTTGTGTTGGATCGGAATTTAGATGGGATTTGTGTGGTTCACGTATTTGATTACGATTTAGTGGTAATTAAATATTTTGTCATTGGAATGTTGAATTTTATGCTGTTGGTAATCAGTTTGTTTATTACAGATACCATTATAACAAATATGATGTCAATATTCAGTTTATGCTCATCGCCATATTGGCCAGACTTTTTACTGGCATCCAACATATTATAACTTTAAAATTTTGTCTTTTTATGTTTTGGTATGCGTCATGCTTGGCACAAACAAACTCTTTTGATTTCTTTCTTACCGCAGACCTCCCGGCCAGCCTTGTCATGGGGATGCCTGCCAAGGCTACGTCTTTCGTTAGGAAAATAAAACAAGAGCTATAAAATTGAAAGAATCAGCAATGAAAGGCAATTTTAGGCAAAAATAAGAAAAAAAAAAAAAAAAAATTGCAAGCAGATGAAACAATGGCCGTCAGATACAAATATTAACAAAACAACACTTCATTTAATAACGTTTCAACTGAACATTTTTCTAAAAGCAATATCCAGAACAATAACAGAACTTGATTAGAAAAGCCAAAATTAATTGAACAGCCCACAGCCACTGCAATAATTATAATCAAAGCATCAAAACTACAGACTTGTCAACAACTGTGTAGCAATTTTGCGTTAATTACATGTCAAATAACAGGCAACTAGAACAACTAAAGCATTAGTTAGTCAACGTTGTCATCACTATAATAATTAATGGAATCGATTCGAAATTGGATCGCAAACATTTGCATTCGATATTCATGGGATAGTTGAGACTAATTGAAATAATTATCGCTCACTTTTATAGGTGTTGGTCACTATGAGTTGCAAGTTTTAATTAAACTGATGGTACTTTGTTTTTGTGTTTAATCACATTAATTGTTTATACTAAGGAATCAATTTTGTCATCGTTATCTCGTCCTTGTCCAAAATGATTTGGAGTGGGTACAACATTTATTGTTTTTTCAAACTTCAATACAATCATCAACTTGGAAGTCACCCAACTTCAAGATTATTTCAACTTTTATATAGTCCATCCGTTGTTTCTTTGACATCGATAAATTTAAATAAAACTGACTAGAAAGTGTTTTCTAAATTAAATACTGAAAGTATCAATTGCTTAGCCCCGGGGACTATTAATTAAACCCGGTGTTTTGTACCTTCGTTAAAGTTGGGCACGGGAAAGGTTCTATTCGGATATTATTGTTTGTTTACACTTTACAGATAGGGAAACTAATAAATAAGCATACAGTTGTTATGATATTCAATTTCAGTTGAAACCCACTATTTTGCTCCATGATTGCATATAGACATATAGACATATAGACTACGACCATTCTTCGAATCCTTTACAACCTAGTCACTTTCATAACTTAGCAAATTGTAATATTTTCATGTTCTACATGTTCGTCTCGACGACTAAGGGAAACGTACAGCCGGAGGATCGCAATATCTGCATCTTCATGTCTCTACAGTAAAGTTTAGACGTGTTCATTATTCTTCCTAAGGCGTCTAGGCGTGATATCAATCTGTACGAGCTCGAGACTTATCTGTTCCTACGCATAGCAGTCTAGATGGTGGATTAATTTAAATGAAAACCGTTTGAGATCTCACAACATCTCTTCAAAGTGTTGATGTATGCATGGGACGCTGCCTTTTGTATCTTTGTAATTTATAATAGATTTATAATTAAATTTTCTGGACACTGAACATTTTTAACTCAGTACATCCCCAGTTTGTAGATGAATAATGTAATCGGCATATCACTAGTAACTGTATTGGAACCAATAACATAACCTAACAGCACATCTTAAAAAAAGTTTAAATTATGCGTGATCTATTTGTACTGATTATTGTGCAATGATTTTGTGTTAGTATAATTATATTATAACCTATACTTTGGCACATTTGAAATACCTAACTACCGTTAAATCAAAGATTTGAGTCGGGCTACAATACCATGTAGTAGCTACTTAAACAAGTAAAAAGGCGAATAATCAACAAGCTGACCATGAAAATAAACCAGAGCATTCACAAATCAATATCTATCCACAACGGAATCAATATCATTAACTTATTAGATAATACACAAAGTACGCAACTGATCACCGCATCGCGTGGCTAGTAAAATTATCATTGTAATAGAAACCTGCTACGATATCTAATGTCCTGGTAGATTACGCTTAATTAATTGTCTTGTCGATTGATGGGAAGGGTTATAATCAGGGCTTTGTTTATTTTCTATGAATGTAGTTGATATAACAAGATCTAGAGTATGACGGCTGAAAACCTACATGTTTAGTTGTACTTGGATTGTACATCGTCTATTTTAATGGTTCAGGTGGAGTTGGCATAATTACGTTTGTTCGCTTTCTGTTATGACTGAATCGCTAGAACTAGCCATACCATTTCCTTTTACATATTAACGATTTACAATAAAATTACGACTGGCGCCACACGTCAAAATGGCGCAAAATCAACGTCGACTAATTAACTAAAATCCGTTCAATAGTTCATAGTTTTATTCACTCAAATCTCCGCTAACGAGGACCGATTGATCCTCAACCGAATTAATTTTCACAGAGATTATCCGGACGTATCAAAATTAACAGAGCAATGTTCTTATTAATTAATGCGGTGAATTAAGGGAACCCTTTGACGTTTCATTGGCGCCATTATTGATAGCTGGGCGTGTCGTACGTAATTTTGGCGTGTCGATTGACTTGACGATCTCGATGGCTTGTGATCAAAATTTGTGTAGACTTAATTAAATCAGATAGTAATATGCGTTAGTTTATGCAATGGTGGAATGGTTATTTATTCAGAAAGTAATGCTTATTGACGTCGAAACCCCTTGATGTGAAGCACTTCAAGTGATGGAGTACGCATAAGCTTTTTATGCACCACGAGGATGGAAAGAAATAAGAGGACTTAAAACAAACTTCAGATTATTTAAGTGAGAACGGTAGTTAGGTATTTAAACCTATACATATACTTTTATTATATAGATTATTGAAAATCTCAATCTTTTTGAACGGGTATATCGCATCGTTGTAGCATCGCACTTGTCTGCGGGACCTTGTTCTGAAAAAATAAACTAAAACTCTAAAAAAATCTAACCCTCAAACCAATTATTTCTTCCAGTTCACCTTCAGCTTTGTCCCACACAGTGTAAAACCCCGGAAGCCACAATTGATTAAGTTTGAATAGTGCTGCGGCGACTATTCGCTCAAAAAGTAATCGCTACAGAGTTTGTTGGTTTCGGTGTTTCAATTCTCATGCAAACCGCACCAGGGAATCGGGAAACCGATTGTCAATTTTGTCAACAGTTGATATATATAAATGTGAACTTTTGTTACCGGACTGTGTGTTTTAAATACGCTGGCGGAGCGATGCAAGTGCAGCTTAAAAGGGACAATGAATATGATGATAATGAAGTTGCGTTACAATGTGGACTTTCCGCGTGAATGTATAACGTGGTATTTTTAAGTCAGTAATTACATGGCGCAAAAATTTTGAATGAGGAGGGATTTGTCTGTTAAAATATTGTTTGTTTGTTCGGATCTAAGCTAAACTTAAAGTCACGTTCGAAGAATTGAGTACGGGAAATGAGTTCAGAAATTATTTTTATACAAAATAAAAATAAAAAAAAACAAAAATCTTAATACCTAAGTCAATTTCCAGCTCCCAAAATCAGTTATCAATCTATCAAAATGCCTAGCGGCTTCCAACTATATTGGCTAGGCATTATAGGCCTCCGATTAGGCTTCCAGTCTATAGAACGGATGCAGCCGAGATCTACAAATGACAATCGGCTTAACTTGCTTTCCGAGGCACAAAGGAGTCACGGTATGTTATGAATGGTAATCTATCCGCGGTTCGACTTCGATAAGCACTGCTTAACCTCAAAATCGAATCGCGTGGATGTTGTTATTTAGCCATGAGCTACCTAAATAAACCAAAACAGTTGAAATCAGTGAACAAGCTAGAGTTATGAATAAATAAAACGTATTCAAAATTCGAAGGCACGGGTGACAGATGTCAGAAGTCAATAGCAATGACGTAATATGAATAGAAATAGTTCCTTACAAATTTTTGTGCCAACCATTTCTATATATCATCCCTTTGAGGAAAGTTGGTATTTCTTTACCTAGAATTGCTCAGTTCGTTTTATTTTATTGTATTTTTCAATTTATTCATGGAATTTTGTGTAAGTGTATCTGTTTTTTTTTCAGGTTATTTCAAGTTTCAAAGAGATTCTGTCTGTCAACTTGTGTGTTTTTAAATTTGTATAATTTGGTGGCCTAAGGAAGAAAGTATCATTTACGTGACCGAGAAGTATATTTTAGTTTTAGCAGCTCTTATTGAAACTAAGAAAGGACTGCCTCGATAAGAAGTCAAGGGCGCTACTTAACTGCTGACTGCCAATGTACTCTTTGCTTACCTTGAAAGTTGGTCAGCAAGAACTACGAGCATACATACCAAAAGATAGGGACACTGACGTAAACAATTCCCTGCAGATTTTTGATGATGACGTCATTACATAGTTAACATTATAACCGTTGGGTGAGGTTGTAAACGTAAAGACGCAGACGTCATGCCAAACTAGAGCGCGTCGCCACGCGACGAGCGTCACCACAACACTATCTTACGTTTTGGTGTCGAACGCAAGGGTGGGTACGGCCTTAGGGCATTTAAGGCGAGGCCAAACGAACGTAATTTTTTTAAGGTGTGAGTCGCGTAAAATGAGTCGCGAAATTCACGTTGCATTCAGTTAAAAGTTTAAAGTCTTACTTCAGACTATCCTCGCCGGACCACCTCGCCTTTATGCAGTACCCGTATTCGATCTCTATTTTTAACGTATTCGTGGTTTTTTACAAACATGATAAAATCGGCTCCGAATTCATCGATACAAATAATCACGAATACGAATCAAATGCGCGTGAGTTCACAAACGCCCTTAGGTACGTGGTTCATCAATGAATCTGCCGACCCTTTTCCCAACTATGTTGGGGTCGGCTTCCAGTCTACCTGGATGCTGCTGAATACCAGTATTTTACATAGAGTGACTGCCTTTCTGACCTTCACAACCCAGTTATTAGATACGTGGTTTCGTGTACAGTCAAATTGTTGGCTACGGATATAATTGCTTACTGAATCTATACTAATATTATAAAGATTTGTATTTTTCTATGTAACGAATAAACTTAAAACTGCTGGACCGATTTGAAAAACTCATTCAGCAATGGATATCTACATTATCAGAGAGTAACATTGACTATATTTAATTCCCGTACTCCCACGGGAACGAAAACTACGCGGATGAAACCGCGTGACGTCCGCTAGTATTCAATAAAAGTCTCAAACACTTAAATAAATTAGAGCATAGTTAGCCCGATGTCATGGTTGCCCTATTTTTACGTCCCATTTCGCTATTTCAACTATAAAAACACACGCTCATAGATAACACTTCCTCCCAGCGCTGAACCCACCATTTGACCTAATTGCCAATTAACACCCGACGGGCAGTCAATCTAATTTTTTAGGAGCCATTAGTTCCTTTAAACTCTTCCCGTTCGACGCTAATCGATGCAGGTTTTACAATTTAACTCGTTTTTAAACGTGATTAAATGAAAAAGCAGTTTAGAAAGTGGTTGTGAATAGCTAATCATCAAGGAATAGGGAGCATGCATGCTAATAATTATTTTATTTTGCAAATATAATTAATTAATCTCTTTTAATTAATTATTTATTTTAATTATTCATTATTTTATTTTCAGCCCATTGTATCCTACTGCAGAGCAAATGCCTCCCTCTCTTCCTTCCATTCCTCTTGGCTTTGGCATTGTAAATACTTAAATAAAAAAATATATATTTTGGACAACAGTGATCCATGTTTATTAGTAAAAACTAACACACTATGTTAGTACAGTAAATATTCTAAAGAGTACAAATATTTTTTTAAATATTTTAAATCGCGACGAAGTCATAAAGCCTTAAAGTTAATATAGAAAAAAGTCAAAAGCTGTGACGCCAATACAGCTGCCATAGTAATCGGCTATTTTGATGAAAGGATAGGTATATTCGTTAGAAATTGTTATACCTCGTTAGTTTTTCAATCAATAGTCCATCACCCAGAAGCCAACCCTCCTACCAACGCCTTATATAGAGATAATTAAGTTTTTTTAAAGTATTATTTAGAGTGTTTCAATTAGGTACTTACAAGCTTGTTTGAAAAAAAGTTTTTATATTATTGTGAAATACCTTATAGACCACCAGGTCGATCTTCAAGGTTGGTCTGTGGATGGGTGACCATCTTAACATACCGAGTTTCCTCCATGCCTCGGAAAGCACGTTAAGCCGTTGGTCCCGGCTGTCATTTCTAGATCTATGGCAGTCGTTACGGAATGTCAGAAGCCAGAAAATCTGACTCCAGTCTTGTCCAGAACTACCGTGTTATCCAGTTAATGGGTTGTGCAAGACTGGTAGGCAGCCGCTCCACATAAAATACTGGTATTCAGCTGAATTCAGTTAGAATGGAAGCCGACCCCAATAAAGTTGGTAGAAGGCTAGGCAGATGATGACCTTTTAGTACCGTTAAAACCACCCTTCCTCACAATGTTTACCTTCACCGCTTTTGAAGCAAAAGCCATGAAAGAAAGAAATTCGTTTATTGCGGTTGGCAGTTTGTCTGAGTGCCAGTGCTACTCATTTTTAAGCAACGTTCGCTTCCGCATATGAGTCAATCCGCAATCTGACAAAAATATATGGAAATTGAGGCTTTTTTGACTTTTGCGACTCTAAGTCAAAGTTTACAGAATTTACAGTTTAAAATCAAAATATTATAGTGACTCATATTGTCCATTCGTAAAAGTAAGATTCTAATGGAGAAGAACGGACAAGAAAATCCATAGGTACTCTTTTCAGATATAAGTGTTTACAATGTTTTGTAAACATACATTGATCAATTGATTATTTTATGTGAGGACAATGCACCCAACATAACACGAATATACAACACACACTTATATGCTAATAGGTACAACAAAGCAATACCAGCAGAGGTAAAAATTAAGTTTGCTAGCACATATTTACAAGTTTTTGCAACCGTAAATTTATATAATTAACAACAATGGATCAGTGTGTGAGTTAAATTATTCATTAAATTTTTTTTTAGAATTGGCGCTCTGATATCCGGCCATAGCTGACCTTATCAAGTCATGAACAGTCCCGCCAAGTCATGATAAGAGAATTCACAGTCCATAGAACTGACACACACAGTACACGTGGCTCGGATTAAGTGGAATTTTTGGTAATTCAATGTTTGGTAGCATTGAATACGACCGACTAAGACATAATATATACTGATCCACTGAGCTCGGCTTAATGTTATCAGTGAGTTAAGCTCGTTGGATATCTAATACAATTACGCATAGTTATATAACTAAACACTTGGGTAAGTTTACAGAACAAGCAGAACTTAAGTGCTAAGTCATAATAGCAACGTATCATTTTAAGGATTCCACTTAATCCGAGCCACGTGTACTGTGTGTGTCAGTTCTATGGACTGTGAATTCTCTTATCATGACTTGGCGGGACTGTTCATGACTTGATAAGGTCAGCTATGGCCGGATATCAGAGCGCCAATTCTAAAAAAAAATTTAATGAATAATTTAACTCACACACTGATCCATTGTTGTTAATTATATAAATTTACGGTTGCAAAAATTTGTAAATATGTGCTAGCAAACTTAATTTTTACCTCTGCTGGTATTGCTTTGTTGTACCTATTAGCATATAAGTGTGTGTTGTATATTCGTGTTATGTTGGGTGCATTGTCCTCACATAAAATAATCAATTGATCAATGTATGTTTACAAAACATTGTAAACACTTATATCTGAAAAGAGTACCTATGGAGTTTCTTGTCCGTTCTTCTCCATTAGAATCTTACTTTTACGAATGGACAATATGAGTCACTATAATATTTTGATTTTAAACTGTATATTTGACGTTCAAAAGTGCCTTTTAATGGTATAGTTGAAATAAACGAATTGACTTTGACTTTGACTCCATACTTCGTAAATCTTTGAGGATAGTTCCGGCCTTGTGAAACTATTTATCAGTCAGCTTTACTGACCGAGGACGCTTCAAACGTTACGCTACGTTTGGAACGAATGCCATTTTAAAAGTATCTAGCTGGGTACATTTAAAAATAAAATGGCAATATATGGAATAATATTCGTTAATTCTTAAACGTCCTTAATTTAATCAGCTGGATGTTCTCAGGGTCGATAGATTGACAGCAGTGTTAGTTTGAGAGTACTGTCATTATTTCGTTTATTGCGGTTGGCAGTTTGTCTGAGTGCCAGTGCTACTCATTTTTAAGCAACGTTCGCATCCGCATATGAGTCAATCCGCAATCTGACAAAAATATATGGAAATTGAGGCTTTTTTGACTTTTGCGACTCTAAGTCAAAGTTTACAGAATTTACAGTTTAAAATTCAAATATAAGTGACTCTACTTGTCTATTCGCAAAAAGTAGATTTTTATGGAGAAGAATGGACAAGAAACTCCATAGTTACTCTTTTCAAATATAAGTTTTACAATATTTTGTATACATACATTGATCAATTCATTATATTATGTGAGCACAATGCACCCATGGATTTTCCAGATTCAAAATTACCCTGCATCGCAATACGAGACCTCATCACAGGCGCCACATCCATTAAAGTAATGGTTTGCCCCCACAACAGTCAACGATAATATCAGCAAACTACAGGAACACTTTATTTCAAAAATAGCTTTCCTTACATATAAATTACATATATTTACATCGGTACAGAAGCAAAGATATATCGCCGTATGCTTTCACAATATTCTCGATTCACAGTTTTCAATATATATTGAGTTCCTTTGTGAAAAGGATCGCGTTGGCTGTAGAAGTTTCAATTTTACACTATATGTGTCAGGTAGAACCTCCTAGCGTTTCACTTTAGACGTGGATGCAGAAGAAATATTGGTTTCCTGTATTCATTCGCTCCTTTCAACTTGGTCTGTTTTAGTTCTTTTTATTTCCATTGCTTGAACGCTTAGTAAGGCGACTAGAGGATTATATACGGCGGATGTGTACTTCCTGTTCGTTTGTAAGATGTTGAGGGGATATTTTATTATATAAAGTTTGAGAATAGTATTGCCGTACTAATATAATAAGATTGAGTATTGGAGAATATTGGACAGCGGCAGTTCCATCTTCTTGGTTTATCTTTGAGGAACTGTTAAGTAGAATACGCAGGACAAAGTTTTAATTCTATAGCAATAGCATATGTTACAATTGAAATCGTTAGCTAAAAATCATCATCTTAATGAAGCTAAAGTCGATACTTGAGTTGGTGAAAATGGATTTAAATTACCTCAAATTATAATAAACCGGCCAAGTGCGAGTCGGACTCGCGCACGAAGGGTACCATTATCTATAAATAAATTGCGGTTTACGATTTATGACATATTAAAAAAAAAACTACTTACTAGATCTCGTTCAAACCAATTTTCGGTGGAAGTTTACATGGTAATGTACATCATATATTTTTTTTAGCTTTATCATTCGCTTATTTTAGAAGTTACAGGGGGGGGACATTTTATTTTTTTGGAAGTGTCTCTCGCGCAAACTGTTCAGTTTAGAAAAAATTTTTGAGTGTCAGTTCTAAGTATAGGGAACCCCCAAAATTGATTGTTTTTTTTTTCTATTTTTGTGTGAAAATCTTAATGCAGTTCACAGAATACATCTACTTACCAAGTTTCAACAGTATAGTTCTTATAGTTTCGGAAAAAAGTGGCTGTGACAACCGGACGAACAGACAGACAGACATGACGAATCCACAAGGGTTCCGTTTTGCCATTTGGCTACGGAACCCTAAAAAAATGGTTAATTGATAGACTGAGTACACCTACCCAGAGGAAAACTGATGGGTTTTAGTCAGTAGTATACGAAGAAGGTAACAAATAAAAACATCAACAGTTCCCATAGTAGTAGCAAAATACTACGACTTAATAAAAAACAAAAAATGTAGCAAAAACCAGTATCAGTACTGGCCGTTCCACGAGTTACATTGGCAGTGATTCAAAATGCAACTGGCACTGGTTTAACCTGCTTTTTAAACTATAAACCACAGTTAAATCCACGGAATTTTTAAACGCTGGATCGGAATCTCCGTGAAGGATTTTGTCGAGCAACCATTTTTTGTACCAAGATTAACTTATCGTGTTAGTGTGCTTTATCCACTGCAGTATGGGAGCTTCTTTTTTTATTGTTCTTATTATAACAGCATTATATGTTTATGGCCCTGACTTACGTGTTTTGGGTTCAAATCCTCAAAAGGGTGAATAAAAACATCGTGCGGAAAACAACATGTAGAACCAAAAACCGGCCAAGTGCGAGTCGGACTCGCGTGCCAAGAACGAACCGAACGAATAAATATTCTTTAGACTTGTTACTTTTAAAAAAACGACTTGTTATATTGAACTTAAAGACTTGTTATATTGGTAGTTATGTTGGTTTTCCTGTATCTGTAATTTTTTTTTGGGCTCAGTAGTTTCGGAGATAAGGTGGGAATGGTCAATTTTTTTTTTTTAAACGTCGTAATGGAATATTTAAAATTTATCAAAAAAATATTTCTTAAACCCTTACAATGAGTTCTTTGATTTGATATATCACACGGTATAGTTGGAAAAACTTTTTTTATGGTTCTAATTTCCCCCCCAAAAAATGTCCCTACATATTTTTAAATTTATTTAATTTCGACACGCATCCGTGTTTGGGTCATATTAAAATTTCAACAGATTTGGTCCAGTAGACTCGTAGAAACTCGACTGTGATAGAAGGACAGACAGACCGACAGACCGACAACCGTGTGATTCTATAAGGGTTCCGTTTTTCCATACAAGATACGGAACCCTAAAAAAACGAAGAACTGAGACATCAGCAAATCCGCACTAGGCTCCCGTGATGGATTACAACCTAGTCTCTCACACGCATAGGAGGGTTGTGTCCCAGTAGTGGGAAAATTATAGGCTAATTATGCTTTCAGCTGTGATCATCATTATCGATACAAAACTGTCGACTACACTGAGTTGATTAACGGCCGGTTTCAACAACGTATCTACCTTTAACCAACTGTCAAATTAGCTACCAACATTAGCTGAAACGTCATGTTTGGAAGGGAAACGTATCGTTACAGCTACTGTTGGTAGCTAATTTGACAGTTGGTTTAAGGTAGATACGTTATTGAGACCGGCCGTTAAGCATCATCCCATTACTGACAGTAGGACAGCCAATTTGCCACCTTACCAAAACTGGATGGTCTTAACACAACAGTTTGGGCTTAGTATGATTTTGTATGAAAATACAGACTATTCTATTGATATGCAGTCGATGGACCGCTGAACCAAATAACGTAACTGACAGTAGCCTTTCTTACTAGAAATAGGATATCCTTACAATTCATGGCAAACTCTCTAGTAGGCAAATATACTGACAAATACATTGTAAGGTTCAGGCGCTGCGGGGCCAATGCGAGCCCTCTCCGATATTAAAAGAGTGGTGCCCAACGGTGACGTCCTCAGGAATGAAGCAACGAGCTTTGACTTCACAATTTTACGATTAATACCTCCTCCACCACTAAACCACATTATCAGCATACCTATGATCTCAAACAATAAAAAATTCACTCATTAAAATAAGGGGAACGCCTCACGAATACTAAGCACTGGTCGGTTAAGTATTTCATTCGGAGAATTTCCTCCCGACCCTGTACTGCGGTGAATGATAAACGGAACTACCCACGTTCCAGGAAACTCATTAGTACATTCTCTAAGACTTAACTTGGTAAGGAAGGTCACAGATTTCATATTTTTGAGAACGAAAAACTCACGACTTAGTTGGCAGATAGCTTCTAAGGATAGGATATTTCGTTTTCGTCATCCAATACAACCTTGATTGGATGACGCATACGAAATATCGTTACTCGTCGGATATTTGCAGTGGAAGAATGTTAAAAATCAAAATTGTATTAAAATTGTAAAAATAAAAATTGTACCATCGTAGTGACGTCACGTGTATTTCCAACGCACTGTATTGTCTTCATTTTTTGATTACGAGAAAAATAAAAAAAATACGTGTCCAATATTTTTTGGAAATCTATCTGACGGACTAATTAGATATTTTCAGTAAAATACCCTATTATAATATAGCTGAAACTAGGTCGATCTCCACCATACTTGCCTGTCTAGTAAATACTAGCGCTCGCGCAAGCATGTGGATGACGATATCTGAAACCCCATGTTTAGCCAAACCTTTTTGGAGGTTCGAGTTTACGGCAAGTGCGTGTTGATTAACGGTCTTTCGAAGGTCCGTGGGTGACACTCAGCCAACTTTTAAACTCCGGGCTGGTGCTCCATAATCTAAATCTACCTTATAGAAACTATGGTAAAAAATGGTTGTTTTCCCGAAGCGAAATGAGTTTGTCTTGGTAATACAATCGATTTATGAAAATAATAAATTAAAAATCAAGAAATGGCAGAATAACAATTGTGATAAACAAAACTCAAAAGCGTTTTTATTTTTTAAGTTTAACTTTATGTTTCGATAGTACTACTGATGGCTTATCGTTCTGGCGCGGGAAAACAACCATTGAAATTTCAGCGTGTATATGTAAACATGTACATACTCGAAAACATAGGTACAACCGCTACATTAAAGAGGCTTCGCGAAGTAACACTGTGACGTCGACCCTCGCAACGAGGCGATTAGTCTCAACAAAGTTCATCCGAACTTTAACTCGGTAACTTGATATTAATACTCTCCAATTATGTTCTACAAACTTCGTTATCTGAACCGTGCCTCAAACGGATTAAAGTGGCATTATATTAATACACCTGTAATGTAATAACCGATAGAAAGTACGTATTTTAGGGTTTGATTTTATTTTGGGTGATTGCTTTGGAGAGATTTCGTTACTGGGACTTTTTATGAGGGCCAATTAATTCCTGAAAGATGCTAACTTTGCTGATGGAACCTCTTTCGTTTTAACGTTCGTTTTATTTCTTGTGTAAAACAATCTCGTCCGTAGTTTATTAACATTGTGGGGTAGTAAAACATCAACAGTTTGAACCTTTGTGGATTTGAGCAAGTTTTGATATGAGAATTGATCATGAATTTAGTTTCTGATCTCCTCTTGAATATGAAAGAAGTAAATAATCTAATTTATATTAGTGCGTTATATCCCACTGTTGGACAAAAGCTCCCCCCTCCCTTTTCCACACACGTCTGTCTTCTACCATTGCGGCCAGTCCTTCCGAATAAAATACCCTTATAAAAACGCAAAGTCAAAAGGCACCCTGTAAGCTTGTAAAATTAAAAATCAAAGCTATCCTTTTTTTCTGCCCTGAAACAAAACACAGTCGTAAATTGTTCTAAGCTTGAAAAGCATTTGAAAAGGGTTATTAATTTATCTCTACGTGGACAATTTGAGCCAGGATTCTGCTTAACTTGGTACGAGGTAAATATACGTATATTCGATGGGACATGTGGCGTTGCCACACGCCACTTTTGATGTAGGACTAAATTATTTTAAACGAAATGTTGTGTAACGTGGTTCCCTTGCCGCGATATCTCGCGGACTGTTGTGTGGACCCTCTTCATACTTGAAAAATAGGTACTAGATTTTAGTTAAAAAATATTTATTATCATGTTTAACGTTGAAGTGGTATTTGCGTTTAATAACTTGCAGGAATGGCTTAAAGATAAGTAGATATATTCTCAGACCTCATACATACATTCTCATTTCCAGTATTTAGCAAAGGTTACCCTAGAGAGGCACGCTGTTACCGACGACGAACGACGACGAATTACTTTATACTCGTATCAAAAGTATCCTATCAACTTACAAATACATAATAGCATTATCAATTATCTCTCTCATCATGAAAATCATTTCAGCCGAATAAATCCACAGCTGGGAACAGACCTCTCCCAAGTATCACTACATCGACTGATCTTATGCGTTTCGTATCCAGTGGATTCCCGCATCATTTTCTACGCCATCGGTCCACCTTGTGGGAGGTCTTCCAACGCTGCGTCTTCACGCGGTAGCCACTTGAGAACCTTTCATTCCTTAAAAGTCTTAACCTAACTCAAATGAAGTAGGTAGTCGAACTAGTCGCTAGTTTTATTCCCTATTCCGTTAGTACGAGTACGATTTTAAAGAATCGGTATCAGAATTTGTTCGAAGTATTTTTATGTACGATCGGCTACTATCTTGCTCGGAAGTCAACTTCATGATAAGTTTTTCGAAAGCATCCAGCTACAAATTTTGTGTACAGTACCTTTCTACTTAGGCCCAGTTTCTAGAAAAATCTCTAAATTAATGTTAAACATTGGCAATTGGCTATTGTGATTTGTTTAATGAATTTTCAATAATCAATCACATCACTTGAATTGTGTTTAAGTTGTGACGCGAAGATAATTTATTTGCAGAAACCGGGGGTAACTCTGCTCCGGTCACAGAATAAATGTAAGCTTGACTATTATAAGTTTAAAAAGTTGGTATCTAAGGATACCAACTTTTTTAAACTTATAATAGTCATACCCACGGATTACGGGTGATTTAAATTGTATTCTGCTAATGAACCAATTTTAATATTTCAAAGCGACATGAAAATAACTATATTTATCTGCATTTGGTGGAGCGATATTAAGCTGCTGTGGTGTTCCACACCATTGGTTCTGGTTGATAAAATGTTAATTTTATTATTTATCAACTAATTTATTGCACCACAACTTATTATCGAATGGTCGATTATAAAATTTAATTTAAATTTGTCATTTTAACGACTTTTTTTGTCACATCTGAATATACCGGGCGTGAACATAAATGGCTAAGAAAAATTAAAAATAAATTCAGTGAAATCAGTTCCTTTTACCTACCAAACTATCTTTAATGAGGAATTTAATTTCAAATCACGACTCCACTTTGAAACGTCACGACAAATTATGTAGTTCCAATAGAACTCACTAGAATAGATATCGAATCTCGAGAACCTTTATTACCTATTTGTGTAAACTTTAAATATAGTTGTCTCATTTTTATTGGCGATTAGGCCAGGTAAATTAAATTAACTTTGAACCTTGTAAAAAAATCTAACTGTTTTTTTTTTCTTGATCGCGTATTTGATCTTAGCTCTTCTGAAAAACACAAGTCATCTCTTCATTTTTTTACAATATTTTAAAAATAGGTAAAACTAATTTTTTTCTCAGAAAAACTAATAGTAATTACTTGCGCTAATAGATAATATTTTTTTTTTGTTGGAGAATCGAGGTATTTAGTTAAATAATTTTATGAAAAGAAAAAGAAAATCACTTAATTTTTAGTTTTAAATAAAAACAAAATAGGATAGTAGATTAACAATATTTAATTTACTTGTAAAACTCGATCTCTTCCACAAATGCTCCAAACAAACAAGGCAGATAATATTTTTATCCATCGAGTTTTTATTAAAAAAAAAAAACAAACACGCCCACGTGTTTCTTTTTTTTACTTCCGTGCTAACGTTAAGTTTAGTACATACACGTTAACGAATTATTGCAAAGTTAGCCTTATTTAGGGCGTAATTTGCCTCGACTAGATCTTTGACCCACCTACATTTATATTTATTTAAAAGATCCTCAAAATATTCAACTAAAGTTAAGCGGTACACAGTTCTTCATTCGGATTCCTATGAAGAGTTATCTGTATAAGGCAATGAATGCTAAAACGAACCAACTATGCTAAAACGAACCAACTATCGTACAGAAATTTACACTAGCTGGTCTGGCTGTTTGTGTATGTGAGTTTGTATGTTTGTAAACGCACCCACGATACAGGAGAAATTCCAGGTGTGGGCAACGTTTTATTTAAAACAAAAACAAAAATCTATGAGTACCGAAAAAATACGAGAAACCTTTCATAAAACAAATATTAGTATCGATGTTATAGATCGCGTAGCTGTCAATGTAGGCTTTTTTACGAGACTCGGTAAAATTGGGAGCTGCCCAAAAAGAATACATTTATTTATTTTTATATGAGGGCCTGGTCACGTAAAGGGCTGAGTTGCGGGACGTTACAAAGGTAACGTTGTAAAAATCGCAACTGACTTGGTATATTTACTGGGCATGCGTATTCCTTAGATTTATTCATGTTGGGACGTGGGGGTCTGTTGTTCTTTTTGAGGTCTTTGAAAATTTTAAGTGTGTACTTTTTTCGTAATTTAGACATAGTGAATCGAATAAACTATCTTACTACTATTATAAATGCAAAAGTTACGATGGATGTTTATCACTCCATCACGCCGGAACGGCTGCCTTTTACCCCCTTTTACTTTTTTCCCGGGAGTATGTTTATGGAGTATGTTTTGTAATTACGCGGGCGATTCTAGGTTTTCATACCCGAAGGATAACCAACGGAACCCTATTACTATGCCTGCGCTGTCCGTCTGTTTATCAGCGGGCTGTATCTCAAGAACCGTAATAGGTAGACAGTTGACATTTACACAGAGTGTGTATTTCTATTGCCGCCATAACAAACAGTACAAAATATACTACTACATAAAAGTGTTTTTTGGTTTAAGGCACAGAACCCTTCGTGTGTGAGTCCGACTCGCACTTAGCCGGTTTTTGTGCATAGATATTCAATAGCCATTTACCTCTCGCAACTTTTGTGTCGCAACAACCCTTTAAGCAGCTTTAAAAAAACAATAACCTGATTCCTTTCTACAGTGTATTCACTACAGCATAAAATTCCTAAGAGCCAATATTTCGTTTGAAACTACACACACAACAGAGTTGCAAATCTAGCTTAGACCGGATTCTTTCAATACAGGGCAAATAAAATTTTGTATCTTCATAACTAAAGTAAACACAGTTCGAAGGCCAGTAGAAAAAAATTGAGTGACGACCTCGCCCTAGGCCGGGTTTCGTGATACCGGCTATTTCAAACTTAAAATAACATTCAAGCAAGTAATTTTTCATCAATGGCCAACTTTAATACCCCAGCAATAGAGTTCAAAATTAATCGTCGAATTTGTTCGGCAACTGTAAAGCTATTCTTGCCGATGCGTAGTCCATACATCAAATTTAACTACAGACCATTTGTTTATCAACTTTGTATCCGAACGGTACACTATCTTTATGGGCATAGAGCCATGAAATGCAGCGATTTACGCATTGTCTCCTGGGAACACTCCAGTATACAGGACTCCTGATAGTGAGTCCTATTTGTCAAAATAATGCAAGCAGATATCGTCTTAAATATCGGGCAATAGGGGTGAAAATTGTGGGCATGACTTACGTGAAGCTGCTCGGTCTATCGAGTGTTGCTAGGAGTAAATCATTTCGGCTGACAATATGATTTAGGGAGTGGCAGCATACCTACATCAATCTCTGGTCGTGTTTTCCCCTACATTTAGCTTGGTGGTGAATTTGAATTAACCGCTTGGCCGTTGCGAAATATAGCTTGATACGTCACTAGTTTGACGGGTTATTGTGCAGTAAATTTCTCATTTACAATAGACCATTTCTAAGAAGATGTTTTAGCGAACGTGTGTAGGATTTAATCGGACAAACTATTTCAATATTTATTTAGTTTTAAAATAAAAGAAATAATATTTTTTACAGAAGAATTGTTAGTCGATCTTTTAGTAAACAAGTGTGGACCTAGGTCATTCCAAAACTCGGCAACATTACCCGCTGAAAACCGGTAATTTACCGATTTCTTCTATATCCCGCATTCCTTAGAGGGTTTAGATTTAGCTGATATAATGTCTATGCCGATTCTTACGACACCCAAGGGAAAAACTACTAGTAGGTCAACATTGTCATTGTTCGTTTACCTTGTCAATATGTTAGATAGAAAATATTGTTGTATAAAATCATGATAAGCAAAAGGTGTGCTTCAGGTTTATTCCAAATATTGTTTTTTGACATAATTTATGAAAATGATGAATATTCTTCCTAATTGTTGTTCTTATTGGCTTCTGGAATCCTCATAGCTCACGGAACTCTAATCTTTTTTCTTAAATAAGCTACTCTTGATAACATCAGCTATCAGCCAGTGTCCCGTCAAAATCGGTCTAGCTGTTCCAAAGATAAGCCATTACAAACAGACAGACAGAATAAACAGACTAAAATTTAAAAAATGTGTTTTTGTTATTTCTTATTCTTTCTTATTTACTCGTGTTTATTTAATTGCATATGCGTTTATTAAAAAGATTAGATTCAGATAAATATTATTAATTTATTTTGGATGCGTTCGACGCTTATTTTTCGTAAAACCAACTATGTAGGTATTTCCTTTCCACGCTGACATATACGACTACACGACATCGGTTAGATTTGATACTCCAAAACTAGAAAACATTTTCAAATTTGAGTTGTCTATACAAAAGCGAGCAAACAAAAGGAGCGTTTACACAGGTAAACACTTGTATCAGTTTTCACTTTGAGCAAATAAATCAGTGAACTATTATAACGTTTAGTTTTCTCTGTTAAAAAGTAATTTACTAACAAGATTTGTTTAAAACTTCAGAGAAAATCAAAGTGATTGTGTTTATTTTGTTTTGCAAAGAAATATTGTTAGTTTGGAAGTTGAGTCGAGTCACTAAACAAAATTAAAGATAAAGTCAAAACAAAGAAAAGTTTAAGTTAGTAGGTATAGACTAGAGACCTAGACTCCATTTTGGTAACTGTTTCTGGCTCAAAAACAAGATGGAACCGAAGCCATTAAAAATATTAAAAAAGAGCCTAGTTTCCATAATTCTCATTGGCTAAAATCAATGAAACATTCCAAAACCCGTCACAGCTGAACGTAACATCAAACAGCGACCTTCTTCTTGTACCTATAGAAAAAGAGCGAGGGTTACACATAAATAAATATAAATAAAACCAAAGCAAATAGCTGGGGTCAGTCAAATGAAACAAGATCGAAATCCGAAGGTTGGCCAACAACTCGACATCGAATATACCTGCAGTCGTCTTTCTATTTGCCTGTATTGTGTACCGGTATACCTGTGTACTTGTGTACCTGTGTACTTTGTACCTCAAACACTTCTGCCCCTAACCTTCCCGTGCCTCGCCCTCTATCTGTTTTTAAACTTGACCTTAATAAGAAAAGTTTGTGTTTGAAAAGTATCTGCAGGCTTAGGGGTTGAGCCGTTTTTGCGCAGTGGAAATTTTATTGCAAAATGATAATGTTCCGTTTGTTTTGCGATGTTGTTGTTTACATACTGAAACTGTTGTTCAATTATTAAAATGGATATTGTGATGTTGAATGCCGGAAAACTTTTTTTTTTTACGGGAAAAAAATATGTTGAACCATTTTGTTGTCATGAAAATTGTCCCACTTACATATGTAATTAACTTATGCCAGGTTCCAAATACCTACTGGGAATTTCCTGTTTTCCACCTTATCTATTTCGCTATCATTTGCCGTGACTTTCCCAGCTGTATTGGGATCGGCTTGCAGTCAAATAGGATTCAGCTGAATGCGGTCAGATTGGCACCTGACCTCCACAACTCATTAACATGGTAGTTCTTGGCAAAACTGTTTTCAGATTTTCTTTCATACAAACCTTGCCCTGAAAATATCAAACACAACACAAAAATAATTATTTAAATAGTTCAAGTCGTTCTCAAGTTATACATACACACATTTCAGCGATTCATTTTTATTTATATAGATAGATAGATTTTAACTTTACCACCGCTCTCTGTAAAACTTTTAACAAGTTGAAAGAAAAACTACCTTTTCGTTTCACAATTCACAAAAATAAGTATCCGACACCAATTTTGTTCCCAAAACCTGATAAACTTTCCTCCATCTTTCCTTCCAGCCATCGATCATCGTTGTTTACCTGTTCACTTCGAAAACATTGAAATTGCTCTCGTAAAATCGTAAAAGCGATTTAAAGTCCGACCTTAATAATGAGAGAGAAAATAAAGTTGCTACTATTTCAATTCCACTACTTAAGTGCTGGTGCGGTCTGCAAAATAGCAGTTGTTTTTTTGTTCCTGAAATAAAAAAGCGGTGTACGGAATGAGTGCGATATTTCAATGCAGATGCCCGTTTCTTTCTAGGTAAGTAGGGCTTGACACGATTGTGTATTGTGAACTTTTGTCGGAGTAATTAGGTAATGGATTGGAATGTTACATGGGGAGAGAGACGGATTATACGTGAGCGTTGGAGATTGTATGCAGCTTGATCTCTATTAGCTTTAGACACTGGAATTCCTTTCCAATGCTACTAATGAATCTTCTTCTCTTAACAATTAAAGGTATGCTGATAGCTAAGCTCTTTTTTTGTTGACGAAAATCATCAAACGACTTCTCCCGCTCTAGGTAGAGTGGGAGGGAGCGTCAGACTCTTACTAACTAAAACCCACCCGTGTTCCTCCAAATGCTCTTTTCATTCCAGGGACGCGGTAACTCTTTAGAAAAATTCCGCAACCCTGGCAGATTCAAACAGCTCTAGAAAGCTAATTAAATACTATTTTCTTTGTTTCTTCTGCACAGAAAAAAAAGAAAGAAAATGGCATGGTTGGGAAAATACGCATCACATCCGCGCAAAACGACTTTTGCTCGATATAATTTTGGGTTATGATGTATGGTGTCGGACGTAAAAGAGTAGTACCATCCCATCACTTCCCGTGGGTGTGCAGCAGCATTCTCTGCGCGTTTGTGCATTGCAAAAAAAGTGATTACAGTGATCACTTAATCACCAAATCCTTGGGACCTATGTCCAGCAGTGAACGTCTTTCGGCTAGTATGATGATGGCTAAAACGAAAAGGCTTTAAAACATTTTTATAACTTATAATTAAGCTTGTAAGTTAATTCACGTTACTCAGATATACGACAGTTTAAAGTGAGTTTATATTTTTCCGGTGAACTCGAAGTTATTCGTTATATTAAGGGAATATCTGAAGTATTAATTTCGTTTCCCTGGATAACAATTTCTTGTAATAATCCGTAATTTACAAAACGAAAGAAATAAGATATTGGTTTTAAATGGGTGTAACTAAAGCTATGGCCAATTTAATTAGTGTTGAATTTCTTAGAACGGGGTTCTTAACATAGGGTTTGTCCACAAAATAGTTGATCTGTTACCAAAATGTAGCTAGTTGCCAAACAATATATCACTTAAATCATCGGGATATATTCATCAAGTATCAAATAAATAGGTTTGGATTTATTATAATGGGTTTGTCCTGATAACTGTATTATCAAATTAATTGAAAACGATCATTCGACAAAGCGGGGCTCCTATTCCTGTCTGCAGGGATTAAAGGAACCTAACATGAATGGTATGACGGGAGCTAGCGAGAGCGAGCGAAGCGAGAAATTTTTTTTTCGAATCTTACCTCTTTTTTTCGGACCTAACCTATCCGTGTCGGCGTGCCCTAAGCTCCCGTTTTTTTTATATTCGAACATGTGTCATGTGTTTACATGTTTGAATATTTGATGACAGATATATAATTCTGAGTACTTACAAAGTTATTCTTTAAACTTATTATTTTGAGACCTAGTTTTGAGCATGAAAAAATTTCGTGGCAATAGATCTATTAATTATATGGTACAAGTTGATGACAAATATAAACTTTGATGACAAAAAATATAATTTCAGATTTAAATCAGGCTCAAATCACAGGAAACAAACATAATAATGTGAAGTGATTTTCACGAGCACCAAGCTTATTATCAGTTAAACTGCAAAAATCAACACAAATTTTATAATAATAAAATCCCTTTTAATAAAAAGTTTATTATACCTCCACATAAAGTTTACCTAAAATAATACGACCCATCACTAGTGTATTTATTTTCAATTTACAAATTAATACGCTAATATTTATCAGCAAATAAAGAACTCATATCGCTCAAATATCATGATCAAAAAGCGAGTATTCGGTAAATAACGAAGTGTCCCGATCGGAGCCGAAGTGACCCAGATCTGTGTATTGACTGTATGATGTAGCTCGACCGCTCTTCTGCAGAGCCGTCAAGAGCTCTCGAGTTTGGGATCAATTTGGATTTGCCAGAAAAAACTTCTCGAGTTTAAGTTGAGGATGCGGAAGATCAATCTGACCATGTAAGTCCCTGAGGAAAGTTATGGTCATCAAGCTATATTTTTCGGGTTCCGTAGTTAGTCAACAAGGAACCCTTATAGAGTCAAGTGTCCCCCTCTGCGAGCTAAACGGTTGGTTTTGAAGCTAAGTAGGCTTTACAAATTAACGAGTAATAGTCGATCAACTTATAAAATAACTGTTTTGGTAAATATTTCGTAATAACCCCATAGAAAATGACTTAAAGCTAATTGTATTTCTAACTTTGTAATGTTTTAGTTAAATTTGCTGTTTTGTGTCATGGCTTACGGGACAAGTACCTACGGAACCTTACTCTGTGCGTGGCCCGACACTGACTTGGCCGGTTTCTCATTATTATTGATAGAAAGCGATGATTTGGTCGACGATGGAGCACGCTTGTCTAGAAGTAACCTACTCACTCTTATTTATTTATTTATTTAATACTTCATGCACTCAAATTTACAGAGACGGATTTAGTACCTTAAGCATTTTTTACAAGTCAGCCTTTTGGTGATTCGTAGAAAATGGGTGAGATGAAAACCAGAAACGCGAACTCTTGACTTGACAATCACCAGGTTGTAGCTACCGGGATACACAGACTCCGGCAGGGATTTTCACTCCTTAGCTGGAAGCACAATGAAAGTATTCTTAAAATATTATAAGCGTATGGGCGGGATTCATCTTATCTGCCTGCGGACGGCGAACGTTGGGTAGCCAACCAGGTCCAGGTCGACGCCGACGGCGCGTATAGTTACACAAGCGCTTCAAAGAGATGTCAGCATAGTAGACGGGGTCCCCTAGAGCCAGAGCCTGCCGGGGTTGCGGCGAGTCACCGCGTTCGAAAAGTTCGAAAGAGTCACCGTGGCCCTGTAACGTAAAGGGCATTAGGAGGAACACGGATGGGTTCAGTCAGTAAGAGTCTGACACTTCCTTTTGGTCCGCCCAGAGCGAAAGGAGTCATTTAATGATTTCACATCCTTAAAAAAAGGGTATATTATCTATCGGTTTAAAGATATTTATTAGCAGTCGACGGTTAAATAAATTCATTGTAAGATTCTGGAGCGAAAACTATAGCAAAAGTCATGTGACAATTTCTCAAATGACGTTCGTTCAGCGGTGATCTCTTGAATTAATTTTGGGTCGCCAATCGCATCAGTAGTTTAATTTTTCCAGAACTGGGAGGTCAGCAACATATAATTAACTAAGCAACATTCTCAAAACAAGGATATAAAACGTCAACACCTTAATATCCCCTAGCAACACCAACAACCCTACAAACAAATACAAATTCAACACACAGAAATTATCCATCCTATCAAAATTCATCGAACCTATGTAAACAATCGAAAATCAAACAGGACCGCGATCCAACACGAGCCCATAAAACAAAACTACCTGCCACGAATAACATGAAACTTCATGACTGCCAAGATATCGTATCAGCATTATTTACACCCCGACATAGCACTCCTCTGGGAACCCGTTCAGCCTTCGCAGAAACGTGCCACATCGATTGAATCGTTCTTCCCTAAGGTCCCACCATTACCTAGTCTGTCGAACTTGTAACTGTTCCGATTTGAAATTATTAGCCCCGGGCCTTTGGTTCCGTACTTATAGACTACGGTGCTTTAGAGTTGGGAACTTTGTCGACATGTTCCAATTACCGAATGTCTAATGGTTGAATGACAGTATTGAGTTCTATTGATGGCTGTGACGTCAGTTGGGGTAATCGTGGCGGCTCTCATTTTGGTTTTGACAGCTGTGAAGTATTGTGATCTGCTAGCTTGATTGTTCTAGTTATTGGGCTGTAGATTTTTGAATAATGTAAAGAAGTTCCATGAAGGATTTGTGTGATGAAACCTCAAAAATTATCTACTCCTCAAATTCATCTCAACATTTAAATAACACGAAGAAGCAGAGCAATCCATCCCCAAGATTTTCTCTTAATAACACCAAAAAAAGAATTCAGAAAGAAAAGCCCTCTCGCTACATCCATCAGAATTATTTCCCCACCCACCAATTTACGGTCCCTACAAATATCGACACCGGGTATCGGTCCTGTAAGCGATAATAACACCATAAATAATTCGGGATTACACTGAATGAGCGAACGAACTCCGGTAAAGCGTCATCGGTATTTTACCGAATCGAGTGATTTTTTAATTCGGCCTCCTATAAATCAGAATTGTCACCTCGACAGGCGTGACGATAGATTCTCGAATACGAGATTTTATTTTTCATAAATGTTTTATTAGCTTTTTTATGCCAATATTCTCGCTTTATAAAACAATGAATGGATCTCGTGACCTTAAAGCGGCACTCATTTACAGTCAGACAGCTTTTTATGACAGGCTCTGTTCATTTGTCGTTACGCTTGAGATTTGAAAGGTTTTTATTCGATTTTTATTTTGTTTATGAAGCTTAAATTCTATTTTCATTATATTATTGAACAATAAAACGTAAGTAGTCGAGAGACAATAACATGACGCAGCTTTAAAAGGTTTTCACACAGTTGAAGCGACTTTGGAGTACCTCTATATTAAAAGTCATGCCCTTTTAACAGAAGGGGTGCCCGAATTATCAAATGGAAAGGTAAATTTTGTTTTTTATTGACATTAATTGAGATCTTTTTTTTGTTTTCACGGCGAATAAGTGGAGTGGAGGTCCTTCAAACTGACTTGGAATAGGCTTTAGATGACGCTCTAAACAACGTGTAACAGAATAAATGCAATACCTCTTAAGGGGTCATTGTACTCATCCTCATGAACAACTTTCACTATGGGACCAACACTGAAAACGCGAAAAAAAATTCGACGTCCCCATACAAGTGCGCATAACTCGACTAAAATGTACAGAACAGCAGATTTTTTTTGATAAGGAACGCGTGGCTAAAACATAACAGTCGCACGGGTTGATCAAGGTTAAGCAACGCTTGCCAAGGTTGGTCTGTGGATGGGTGACCATCTTAACATACCGAGTTTCCTCCGTGCCTCGGAAAGCACGTTAAGCCGTTGGTCCCGGCTGTCATTTGTAGATCTTTGGCAGTCGTTACGGATTGTCAGAAGCCAGTAAATCTGACTCCAGTCTTGCCAAGAACTACCGTGTTACCCAGTAAATGGGTTGTGGAGGTCTGGTAGGCAGCCGCTCCACGTAAAATACAGGTGAATCTGGTTTGACTGGAAGCCGACCCTAGTAGGGAAAAGGCTAGGCAAATGATTATGACCTACTCAGCATTGTCGTAAATATCTCGATCTACCATTTTCCTGCTTACTATCGTTTCCTTACCATTAAAATATATCCAACTGCAAATACCTATCTATCGAAATTGAAAACCTTAAGAAGGACGGAGAGAATGATTTTAATTGATGTATAGGAAGTCAAAAGTCGATGCGTACTAAAATTTCAATCCCAAGATTAAGTTACATTAAACTTTGAAAGTTTAATGTAATTTTATGAGGAGAAAACGCTCTTAATATTCACAGATAAAAACCCCTTTAAACCAGGAACACGTGTATCTCGGGTCAGACCCCACTGGCGTATGACCTCTGTCAGGAATAAGATCAGGTCAGAACATCCCTAGGGTCACATAAGAAGCGAGGAAGGGATTTACATGGTCACTTCATGTTCACTGGTAGACCTTTGCGAAGAATATTTATGATGGAAAAACTTTATTGCGCTACATCTTTTAAGGTTCCAGTTTCGGTGCTAGGTATTCTTTAAGATCCCATTAAAATGGGTGGGGTATTCTTTAAGATCCCTTTTAAATGGGTGGACAAATTTTAACACAGCGTTCAGAACGTTTAACCAAAGAAATCCAAGCAATCACTTTAATAAGCATTTTGAACACTGTAAAGTGATTTTATTTTGATCTAAATCTATAAATTTTTCGCCACTCTAGAATAAACACATCCATTATGAGTAGGTACTTGACGTGGTCACGTGCACCTGCACTTTTATTTAACAAATTATGAGGAAACAAAGACATGGATGTGTTTATGCATTGGGTAACCAACATTTTTATTGTATTTTGGGTAGCTGATTTTTTTCTTGTAAACATCGAATGCATTTTTCTTGTTATTATTTTACCATTGTCCTTATTTTGGTGTTCAGAATGATTTCTACAAGTTAGTCCATCTATTTTAATAAACATTGGACCTTATATAAACTAACATCATTTAGGAGAAGTTTCTAAGAACTCATTTATAAGTTTAGTACATTGACAAGTGTAACTTGGTGTCAGGTCCAAAAGTGGTCACGCCACATAAATATCAAATGTACTTAGAAACCTAGTTTGTTTAGTGATTGTAATTCACACAAATTATTCACTAGCTCTTCACACGGCTTTCCTTTTGGGATAAAAACCACAAGAGCGAAGCCCACAGAGGAACCGCAAATGTTCCTGCGATAAATAGACTATTCTTTATAGTACTTAGCAATATTGTAACTTTCTACAAGTGTAAGAATTTAGGCCCAACTATGGCGTGCCAATGTTGTGGGAAAGGGATAATGGTATGCGTCTCGTATAGCTCCGTCTCCCTCCCACACCGGAACCATAATATGTTTAAGACCTCATACTAGGGCCCCAAAAATAACTTTTAACAAACACAGAAACAATTCATTTTACTTCTTTATAGCATTAGTTTAGATTTGAACAAAACTTTTATTATTCATAGGCTTGCTTTTAATTCCTGTCTTAAGATGGTAAGCAAAGATGTTATCTAGGATAAAGCAAAACTGCTCCAGTGTCAATTTAGAACCAGAAATTTCCAATCAACATAAAAAGTAATTAAAAATAAACCAGTAACAAGTTCTTTAATCGAAACACAGAACAATCCCGAAGCTAAACGTCAAACTTCTTCATTACAGTAGAAAGGGAATCTCTTATAAAGGAACGAGCATTGTTTTCTGACAAAAACGCGTTATTAACTGGATCCTCAGTTTTCTAAGAGTAAATGAATTTGTTTTTAGTATTAATGTTTAGATCCTGGCAGTTTGTTTGGTGGATTTCAGTTTTCGGGACTTATCCAGTTTCAAATAGGCTAGCAATTCATGTTTTTTTTTTGTTTTTTTTTACGATGAAAAAAAAATATTTTACAAAATTTGACGCGTATTTTTCTTTTGTCACATAAACAAGAAATTATGATGATACAGTGCCTTCGAGTGGCGTCACGCCTTGTTACAGTTTTTATCAACGAGTGACGTCGCCAGCCCTCGCTTCTGAACTTTGACGAGCTTCATCTTTGTATCTTTTATTGATTTGAATGGCAAAAAACGTATCAAATATTTTTTTATATTTGAATATCTAAGTAGCAGATCAAGTTACCAATTACCGATGGACATATTGCAGTGAAATGTACACTTCATTATATTATTATGAAGTGTGTAAAAACCACATCGCATAGTGCAGAATTAATTTCAAATCTCAAACACGATGTGGGTATACGTTTGTGGTAGTTTCCGAGAACGTTTTTGAGGTTAAGCCGTCTGTAAACCCTTGTATGAGACCCTTTTTTTTTTTAAGGATGGGTAATCATCAAATGACTTCTTCCGCTCTGGGTGGAGCGCAAGGGCGTGTCAGACTCTTACTGACTAAAACCCATCCGTGTTCCTTCTTAAGCCCTTTGCGTTCCAGGGCCGCGGTGACTCTTTCGAACAAATTCCGCAACCCTGGCAGGTTGTTTGAGACCCTTGCCATCCCATTTTTACTCAGATTCCTCTGTTAGCAAAAACCGGACTCCGTTTGAAATTCTAAAACATTACTACATTTATTAGTGAGGAGCTTACTGTGGCTTAGATACGGACGCACATAAGGAAATTGCCACCAAAGCTGACTTAAAGTCGTTAGAGGTCAAAATAGCTTCCACGATATTCCTTAACTACTTGAAAATTCGCTTTTAAATTCCAGCTGTTTCAAGGAGAACTGAACCAAAGAAGTATAAACATTAAAATAGAGCAGTAGTAAATCTAGTATCTTTAGAGGTCTCCTGTGTCATAGCTCAAGGCGAGACTGGGAGCTCAGTCTAAGGAAATGAGTTCGTTAAAGTACTAGTACATTCAAAGTTATTAGTACCGAGTACGGCTTCAGGAGAATAAAATATTAAAGAAAACATGCGAGAAGATTCGTTCTTTTTATTTTTTCTATACCGGGTGTAACGGAAAAGTGTGATAATATTTACAAAACTGGTTTTCCCCATATAGATAAAAAAAAACAAGTACATAGTTGATTCGCAAAATCCTACTAATATTATAAATGCGAAAGTTTGTATGGATCGATGGATGGGATGGATGGATGTTTGTTACTCTTTCACGCAAAAATTACTGAATGGATTTTGATGAAATTTGGCACAGTGGTAGATTATTATTTATTTATTTAACAGTTTATGTACACACATTTAACAAATAAATAAGAAGAAGGAAACAGAAAAATAGGTACAAGGTAGGGATTATAGTCTGGAATAACACATAGGATACTTTTTATCCCGGGAATATGTTCCCTTGGAATCATTTTCGACAATCACGCGGGCGGAGCCGCGGGCGGCAACTAGTAAAACATAAAAAGTAAAAAAAAACAGCAAAGAAAATGGTATGGGAGGTACACAATTTTCATGATTTCCATCTTGTATACACAGAGTTTTGCTAACAAGGAGAATATTATATGATCTTTGTTATTAATTCTACTAATAAGCGTTTCTGCGTGTATATATGTATCCGCTGTTGCTATCCAGCGTTCAATGTGTTAACTGCTTTATACGGGCCTCGAAGAACCAATCATTATTTATTTATTTGTTAATTGATGTATTTATTTATTTATTAAAGGTTAACCAACAGCTAAAGTATACAGCGTTTCTTATGAATACATAACAAAAGCATCAGACCTATACATTCTTTTAAGTCCTTTTGCAAAATGACGAAGCTACGAGCCGATTTTTAATAATTAGATTACTTTAATCGGATATATAAATAATAGATTGACATACCTATATCTAGATAGATATAGGTATATAGGTAGTATAGATATACTAATGTAATAAAGATGAAGGTTTCATTTGTTTGTTTAAACGCGCTAATCTCTAGAACTAATCGGATTTGGAAAATTCTTCTTGTATATGATAGCCACATTCATGAAGAAGGCTATAAGCTATATAAAATTTCTCTTTCTCTTATATATTTAAATATTAAAATGATACTTTCAAAATAAACATCATTACTGAAACTCAAATCAATAAATATAAGACTCTTGCGTTACTGAGTGATTGAGTACTGACTGAGTGACAAACAGACAACGCACAGCCAAAACTACTCGTCGTAGTAAGCTGAAATTAGGCATGTTGGTTCTTTTGGGAGTCTAGGAGGAGCACTAAGAGAAGATTTCCGAAAATTCCTACGGGAACGAGAAAAAAAGTCGCGGGCAAAAGCTTATTTCATATACAATAACAAATTAAAACGGTTAATCAACAGGTTAAAGTTACCTGTCATTTTAATTTCAGCCCTGAATAGTTTCAAACAAAATCGCTGTTTCCCTCTGTATGTTGCTCCGCGTACTTCTTTTTTTTTATATAACGTTGCCCCAAACTAGGAATTTCTCCTGTATCGTGGTTGCGTTAACAAACAAACAAACTCACATACACAAATAGCCAAACCCGGAACAACTATCTATAGGCCATACAAATATTTGTTCCGTGCGAATCGAACCCGCGACATGCAGCACAGTAGTCAATCGCTCAACCGCTGCACCAACCGTATCGTCAATTATTTTTTTATTTTTATTTTGTAAACCACGCAACGGATTTTGATACGATTTTCAATAACAAAAAGAGCAATAAACGAAGAAGGTTTGTGCATGTAATTTTCACTAACAAAAAGAGCAATTAAAGAAGATTTGTGCATGTTTTTCACTAACAAAAAGAGCAATAAACGAAGAAGGTTTGTGCATGTTATTTTCACTAACAAAAAGAGCAATTAAAGAAGATTTGTGCATGTTATAGGGACCTGAACAATTAAATATGAATCGTTTTTCATTATTAGACAATGTTAAGGATCACGAGAGATGATGATTCGGGACAGCTTTGTGTCATTAATTCCGTTTTTCAAATTAAAAATGTCAATAATTGTAGGTGGGTCAATGACCGTTATTCCACGATTATCTGGCGCCTACTATAGTTTAAGTAAGTCTTTAAGTAAATTGTGAAGTAGATTAAATATCGTGGATCGCATTACTTACCATCAGGTGAGATAGTGGTCAAAATACCTATCAATAAACAATAAAATATATACCTCTATGAGTAAAGGTCAGATATTCTCCGTACCCGATACAAAAACATGTGTATCCCGGGATATCGCTCGATACAAGTTCTCATGAGGCAATTTATCGTAGGGACTGCGTATATCCTCTTATTTATTGGTAAATCGCGTAAGGGCTGGCGATCGTTCCATTTATCTATATAGGTTTCTGTCCTCAGTACACATTTTCCTAGGATCCGGGCGGGAAAGCCATTAGGGAAAATTTTCAGTTTTCCGAAGGCCGTTATTTGAACTCGGCCCACGTAAATTAATTTTTAAGTATCTACAAGAAATATTGTTTTTAGATCGCTTTTAAGATAGGGTTTACTTGGGCGACACGGAACACGGTAAAATGTTATCATGATTTGTTTAAGAGAAAATGTTTATATAAGCGAATTTTGGGTTTAGGCGTTGTGTATTGAGTTTGGTAATTTTAGTACCTGCTTTTAATTTGCCATTTAAAATAAACCGTGATGTTAGAACATTTGCAGACAGGAGTGTTTCTACCATAATATATTTTGACTATGAACTTTCTACAAGGTTGTTTCTTTTTAATTTTCGATTCATGAGAAAAATTATTAACTCTTTTAAGTATAGACTTGTTATTTATATGGCTGATTTCTCAATAATCAGACAATATTTTTTAAATAAATAATAAATACGATATAGTTTTAACTTTGCCACCTCATATCTTTGCCGTTTGCGCCGCCATATTGAAAATGGCGTCTAATAGCAGTTTTTTTACAATATCTCCTTTCCAACTCATTTTACGATAAAAAAATAAACACAAAATAAAGACCAGTCCTTTAAATTTTTTTTTTTTTTTTTGTAAAATCAGTAGTTTTAGCGTACGAGTGTCGCAAAGTGTACTTCATGGCGTTATCCTACACATTCTCATTTTATGCAACAAATATCACTTCATCCGTCTGTGTTGCGAAAGCAAATCATACATAACAAACCGTTCAATCTCAAGCATTATGAGCTGTCAGGGAACTTTCTTCTCGAATAAGATGTTATAAGCAAGGGAATAATAGAACTAGGAAATAATGTGTTGGAAGAAAGTTAGTTTGAAGTTTTTGTTTTGCACCTTTTCTAGCAGGTAAGAATTTATAAAGACTTCTCATTTCGCGATCTCTTCCTGACATCGTGAAATGGATAAAGATAGCCTGGACATAAAAGTTTTTATAGTTTAGGTCACTTTCGAATCAACAAAAACTGTGAGTGTTAAATAATAACAGCCGAGGTCTGTCAGTGGATGGGTAATCATCTTAACATTTAAGATACCTCCTTGTCTCGGGATGCTCATTCAGCTGTCCATTCCAGCAGTAATTCTTAGAGTCGTTACGGGCAGTTACAAGCTAAAATCACCCGGACTTGCGCGGATGGCAGCGGCGGTCCACGTGGAGTACAGAGGGCATAATCAATCAATTTGTGCGTTATAAAATAATACTTTTTAGCTGTCCTCCCTGCAGCGACGCCCCAAGCCGAGGCCCATACCTCACAGGGGGTACCCATTAGCGTGCAGTCGCTTAGTTTGTAAGTTTTTATAAGCCCTGACTAGAGGCTTTAATATTTATATTAAGGCAGCTACAGGCAAGCCCAGTTAAGCAATCGACAACCTCATAAGTTGAACTGCGAGACGCCACTCAAACAAAAAATTCATTTTTGTAACAGATTGTTATAAATATACAACGTGCAATTTTTATTTGTGATTTTAAACAACTTCTTGTTTTTCTTGTAGTTGATTTTTAACGCCTTTTGAATATCGCCAGCGACTGATGTTATTGGCAACTTGCTATTAAAGTACGAATTTTCAAACTACCTCTTCATAGAACTTTCCACAAACAACAGCTACAGTACAGCAAAAACAAATGAAATAAACAAGTGAAATAGTCCTTAGTTGCACCAAAGAACACTGGCAGAAATTGACTAATAAAGGCAACATTTCCACAGTTGCTGGTATAAATCGGCAAAAACTTCCACAGCTTCCTTCCTACTGCAAGTTGTAAGTACAGTCGACCAATGAGTTTGGTGTACAGGTTTCATCTGCAGGGATCCTCATGATGTCAAATTACAAAGCGTGTATATGCGTGCTCGTAACCAGTGTACCCAAGGCAGGCACTTTAATTTGTGTAAGTAATTTACTTTATCATCGACGTGTCCTGGATAGAACTAAAAATTTAAAGACCACCTGCATTTAACCCACACGATAATCTAAACTGTTCGGCCGCTCACAGAGAGGAGTCCTGTTGACAGAATAGACAAGCTGTTTCCAGCATAAGCCACATCATTAAGCCACAGCATAAGCCACATCATTTTCAGCTCCATGGAGCTGAAAATGATGTGGCTTATTATTTACATGCTTTTTTAATAAAATACTGACTTACTTAAATCTCTACAGCACACAAGAAAACATCAAAATTATTTGCAAATCACTGCCGGGATACCGACCACTTTGTTTGACTGTACTTGTACAGCTATTTTACAGCTCAGTAATGAATGGAGTCAAGAAATGCGAGGCGAAACTGGAATTTCCTCGAAGCTTCTCGAAGCTCAAAGAGTCGTAATACAGCGGAGGCAGTAAATGAAGCTATCGAAGTGTTCAGTGCTTCCGAATGCGAATATTTAATTATTTTAATCTTTGGCTAATGGAACAAATAACGAGAGGCGGGATAATAAGATTGTGGATAGATTGGGAGATCTATCTTTGTGAACGGTGTTTTGTAGCTAATAGAGAAATTGTGTTGGGAATATACTGTTTTTCCAACACTTTTAATCAAAACTTTGAAGCATGTACCATCCTTGTTTCATGAACTGTTGCTTAATACATTTTATATTTTCAGATTTCTTCCATAAGTAATTTAAAAAAAAAATCCCAAATCTTTTTCCAGAAAGATAGAAGGTTTCAGTATTTTACGAAAATATTATAATTCGATTGTGGTTTTCAAACCACAATTTTCAATTAAATGCTTATTGTAAACAAACTGTAGAAAGTTTACTATACCCAGGTGACCGAGCTTTGCTCGTGTTTTTTTTTTTTGGTAAACTTTTTTTTAAATTGAAACCTTCGATTTATCGCCCCCGAAACACCCTGCATACTAAATTTCATGAAAATCGTTGGAGCCGTTTCCGAGATCCAGATAATATATATACAAGAATTGCTCGTTTAAAGGTATTAGATAATACCAAGAAATAGTAATTTTTGCAGGTATCATTATTGCGGTTAATTTATTAAATCTGAGCTAGCAACAAAACATCAAAAAGCTGGATAGTCGGTGATTCCTGACAGCTACAACATGGGTGTCCTTAAGTCAAGAGTAAATAGGTTACTTTTAGGCAAGCCTACTTCATTGTCGACCACTTCACCACTTACGCTCAGGCGAGATAGTGCTCAAACGCGAGTCTAACAATGAATAATAAAAAAAGTTTGACTGCTTACATTAGCATGGCAACAGCAGTCAAGATCTGCTATTGCTTGCTATGCTTTTCCTGACATTTCCTCGTAGGTATCGTTTTTCATTCACGATCGATCACGAAAGTTGTCAATTCAGGATAGCTTTATTAACTGACTTCATGTAATTTCGTATATCAGAACAAGTAGGTAAAAAACTTCATTTGCCGTAGAGAAACCAGCACTCTGCGCAAAGCATTCGCCACGGAGGCCCGTCGCGTCGTTTCCGTCAGTGTCCTCCCCGACCCTTGCTCGTGCCTGCCCGCGTCGCTGATCCAGTAGTCTTAAATTCGTCCCCAAATAATAATCCTAGTTTGATCCAGCCTGTCCCTAGCTAGCCCCCCCCAGCGACACCCTAAGCCGAGGCCCGTACCCCACTGGACAAACTAAGTGACTACACGCTAAGGAAACCCCCTTAGCGTGTAGTCGCTTAGTTTGTAAGGCCGCCACATGCAAGTCCGGTTAGACCTGCAAGAGGCCCCAATCAAAAGAAACAGGTTGATCAATTACCCCTTTTCAGTTATATTACGTCTTAGGCATTTTACAAAAAAAAAAACAATGTTCTTAACTATTCTGATAAGTAGGTACATACTTAAGAATGTTCAATATTCTTCGTAATGAGAAAGCTAACTATCCTAGCAGCAGGTATTATTAACTTCGTCATCACTCTTTAAAATGAGCTCCAACTTCAAGGAGCTCGAAGAACTTAAGTTCACTTCATAATACTGTAAGTGGTTTCGCCTGAAGCCTTCAGGAGTCATCCTCTCATACTTACTTCAAGAAATCCCTTTTGCGTTTATAGCTTACGTTCTTGTCTTGGAAATTATTTTAAAAACGGTGGGTGTTGCTGTTCTGTTAGTTTATTGCTTTCAAGCTAGGTTTATTGTTGCGGAATTTGTTCCGAAAGAGTCACCGCGGCCCTGGAACGCAAAGGGCATTAGAAGGAACACGGATGGGTTTTAGTCAGTAAGAGTCTGACACTCCTTTCCGCTCGGCCCAGAGCGGAAGGAGACATTTCATGACAGCCCATCCATAAACATAAAAAGGCTAGTTTTACCGTATGGATAGTAGGTATTGTGCGTTTCAGGGAGAAATTCTAGTTTAAAATATAACAAACCTCTTAATAAGCCTTAAACTTAATTGTCTGAAGAATAAAATCATTCGTGGATAGTTAAAGAACGCTGTCAAACTGCAATTTGCTTGAAATTAAGCTTTCTGTACTTTAACAGTTTCGTTGCTTTAACAGTGTTCCAAAATCTAGTGTTTCAACCCCAAACGGCTCAAATACATAACTCCCAATGAGGTTGTTGTATTTGCGCCGTTTGAGATTTTCTGCACCCGTAGCAGCCGCCCCAGCACAACCCGCCTTGCTAAGAAGATGGGATGGCGCAAGGGTTGCTTGTGGCACCCCACACTAAAACCTTACCCACCATGGCATTATGGTTATCCCATCTGGCCTCTTCCCATCGTCTCGCGCCAAGTCATTCGGTTCTAATACAGCAGGCACACGGGCGGTGACAAGAGCCCTACGGATGATGTCATTAATGCTGGCGTGCTGTGCTATCCGACCCGCGCTTCTACTGCAGGAAAGTCCGAGGTAGTCCGAGGTAGGCAGTCGACTGCTTCATGTGAAGCTCCGCTAGGAGCACCCACACGCAGTCATGTAGCGATCCGGAAGATGGAGTCACTCAGCATAGTACCTATGTTGGGTGACGGTAACGCCCGTAGCCAGAGGCCCGACTCCCATTTGGACTTTATTAGGTTTAAAGAAATTTTTTTCGAAAACTATGGTACTAAGAAAAGACTGTCTCCACAATTCTCTTTACAAGTATGTCAGGTACTTCCTATTTTATCAGACCAACAGAGATATAATATATTATGAATACTTCAGTGGAGCAATATCATATCAGTTGTCACAAAAATAATTTCTATTCCAACCGTACCTAATACGACATTGGTCTTGACGAAAATATTTATTACTGTGTTCCCTAAATATTGAGGCCCCATATTATCCTTTTTGCTATTGTACAAAACAGGGAATATTATTGTTATGAAAATTTGGCCTTTCTTTTTCTTTTTGGATCGTCAATAATACGCGCTTCTTACTTATGTATGTCCGAAAAAGGATGAAATAGATAACTATAAAACAGACAAGATTTGTTCTTTTTGAAATCTTTGGATTTTGCTTTTTGTAGGACGTTGCCGTTGAGGTCGACCGCGTCGATGGTGGCGTGACGATCTAAGGGCCAATAATGTACTAATTTTCAAGCAAACGTTCTCATTTGCATCTCAGTCGCAATATGTCAAAAACCGGCCAAGTTCGTGTCGGACTACGCACAGTTTAGGGTTCCGTAGTTACCCGTCTTTTAAACCATGCCAGAAAAATAGTAAAAAATACCGGACAAGTGCGAGTCAGACTCGCGCAACGAGGGTTTTATTTTTTCCGAGTATACATTACCTACGGAAGTTAATAAACTATGAAAGCAAAATGTAGCGGGTAAAATCGAAGGACAAACTTGTTGGTGAAAAAATGTTCTCCCATAACATCAATGTACGTCACGGTCAATTCTTCAACCGAAAATATAAATTTGTAATCGTAAAAAATGATTTTTATATGATAAAACTATAAATTCCCAATTTTCTGACTTTTTCTTGTACTTGTACTCTAAGATCTATCTCCTAGCCAAATTTCATGAATCTAGGTTAACGGAAAATAAACGTATTTTTGCGGCATAAACGGCCGTATCTTGTTTTACGTTAACATATAAGTTTGATTTTTCACAGCTTTAAGGGACTGTAGACTTGCGTACCTATATGCTTTTAATTTCAACTCGATACCTTTAAGCGTTCCCGAGATAATGGGCCTTGACAGACAGACAGACGGACGGACAACAAAGTGATCCTATAAGGGTTCCGTTTTGTCTTTTTGTGGTACGGAACCCTAACAGTACTTAACTATTATTACATTACAAATTTATTACATTACTAAGTTAAAAAAGTCAATTTCTATGGAATTATCAGGATTTTTTTACTTACTTTATTTCATTTTATAAGTTAATTTTTCGTTAATTGCGACAAGCATGACTACGGAACCCTAAAAATTTATGAAAAATTAGTTTTTTTTGACAGATTGCGTATATATTGCGACACAATTTTAGGCTAGGAAAAAAAACGACCTAACTTCTTGTGATTTTTTTCCGAGTTAAGGTCAAGGCGCAGACAAAAACACAATTCGACATCTTGTGTCTATTTTAAAAACAGAACAACTTTTATTTTAATGATGCCCGACAAAAACTAGCTTAAACCTAAATTATAAATCCAGACAAATTATACAATTTTTTAGGCACAGACTTTCCGGCTGTTGTTACTCCACAATGTATTAGGTCTTTCCCAGAACCCAGAGGTTAAAACGGCATACCTAGGCCGATTAACCAAGTCTTGCAAAAATCCATCTGTTTGTATCTTCTAACATTTTTCTTTTTGCTCTTTCACTCAGCTGAATGTTTCCAGAAATAAGTCAACTTGAATGGAACTTTTCCTTCATTAAGTTTTTTTTGCTTGTTTAACTAAGCAGTTTCATAGCTTGTAAAAAGTATAATTTAACATAATCATCTCATTTTTGAATCGTAAACTTATGTCTCTTATCATGTTTAGTACTTTTGCACACAGTACCTACCTAAAATTTATGGATTGCAAAAATAACTACTCCAAAAAACTCCAACTTAACTTTCTTTAAAAACCAATTAAACATTTTAAAAAAACCGCCAAGTCATTAATATGCGGGCAATTTTGCAGCGCAGACAATGCGGACACTAGCCGTAGGTAATTGAAAATAGCTCACTATTCATCGCTTTGGCGCATTGGGGATTGCCTTTTTACGGCCCAATTTTTCACATCGCCCCGTTCCCTTCAGTCGTTCGTTCATTTTCGCTCCCCTCCTTCGATTTAATATTAGCGTCGTCCCGCGTCCTCATATCGACGCTATGAAAGTTGCCTAAAATGTAAACTACACAACTGCGCCTTAACTCTTTTGTGTAATAAAAAGTGTAGATTAATTTTGCATTGGGGAATTTAAAATATTGGGTAATAACAATAGCATTGTTAGCATACTTTTGAGTGCGATACTTAGATAAAAATCACGCACAAAATAACAAAAGCGGGCCTTGTATGTTACACATTTTTTATGTAAAAAATAAAAACAAAATAAATACCTACCAACCAGAATCACGCACGTACTGCTAAAAACCGTCGAAGCTTCTCGAACAAAACCATTTACGAAGTGCACTGAGTTAAAACTAAAGTTAGATTAGCTATCTAGTGAGCGCTCGTCTAATCTATTGTGTACGCGAATGTCCTCACGAGCTCGCTTCACTAAGTCTGTGAAGGTGCAACCAGACTGCGGACGATGAAAGTTGAGATGCTGATGTCGATTGGTTCAAAACGTATTCGAAGTTAGAACTGTCATTTTAATTTCAAAATTTCGTTGTATTTACTAAATTGCACGCCATTGATCTTCGTCTAGCATTTTCATTCGAAGTTAATCTGACCGTAATCTGAATACAAAGCACCACGAGTGATTGGAAACATAACGTTTCTCCTAACATTTTTAAGAGATGAATCTAATGAATCTACATGATGGAATAATACACTATTAAAAAAAATCTTCCACGGTATAGATACAGGAAATACCTTAATCAGTTTAGTCAAACAAAGTGATATTTTTCGGCGATAACAAACGTCAAATATTTGGGATTATATGATTCATGTCAATCCCACAAAATTAAGACTTTTTGACAATCGTTATCGCCACCTGAACATTACTTTGTCTAGACCCTGAATTACCATCGATCATGAATTCATGACACGATTTTTGTGCATCATGTCGACGCAAACAAAGTTGTAAATTCTTCCTTTCAATCGACCGCAGTCTAGTCGCACCTTTAGACTACCTCCACTGAGGTACAGTCGGGTGGTTAATTAAACAAATGTTTGCGTCGGTACCAAGAGGTTACCCAATACACTCACTCTGGAGGACCGAGTGCAAATCACTTGAGGACTTGACACGTATTGTCACGAAGTTCGAGGAATCGATCTTGTGCTTGCACTACGCTTTTGAAGAGCTATCTTTGTTCTCAAACAACGTTGATTCTGCTATCAAGTGCAACGGTGAGAGGTTGAAGATAGTTAGGATATTGGTTAACTGTCGTCGAAGGCTAAAATCTGAATCTTGTACTGCTGGTCAGAGCGATGGTCAGTAAGTTTTATTTTCATTCGACCGGACTGAGTGAGCATCCAAAAACCTTGTCAGAACTAGTTCTGTTAACATCGGTATTTAGTAAAACACCTTGTGATTGCAAAAAAAAAGGAAATTTTATCGGAAAGGAAAAAAATATTTTTGGGAATAAAAGTTAAATTAATTGTAATATTTGAATTATTAATGTAATTTGTGTTATAATTTTTTTTTTTTCATTAAAAAAAAAAATTTTTTGCTATTCAAGGTTTTCATTGCACGGTGGCGTTAACTTGAACTTGAAACTTACTTGTCCATTTCGTTGTCGCACATTGTTATTTCTACATGCCTTCCAGTTCGCTTCCTACATAATACCCTTACAATATACCCAAAACCTCTACACCTTAACCAGATGTTAAGCCCATAATGAAGTCGTATCCCGTCTACGCACACCTCGCCGCTGGCCGCCAGTAATGGAGCGGACTCTGGCTGACTGGCGCTGCATCTGTCGCCAGAGTAATGGCGGCGACGTGACCCGCTGCTCTGGCTTTTTGAACATCGGCCGCAGCTGAAACTAGCGGTGGTCGCCCGTCGTCAGGGGTGGGACAATGTTGACGAGACGGTAAGGGAGGGTTTTGGAGGATCGGGGCTTTAAGAATTAAATTCTGATTTGCTTGCGCGGCATATTTTCAAGATTTTTGTAACAAAGTAGAAACGGTTTAAAATCTTTGAAATTGCACAAATAAAATTTAAAAAAAACGAGCGAGTCTTATAGTAGTCGCATACGATGTGTAACATCTGACGTCTCACCATGGTAAAAAGCAACATTAACATTAAAAGTACCAACTGACACCCAACTCGACTCATTGGTCAAATCGAATAGAGTGCGCTCATTGGTCAAATCAAATAAGGCGCGCTTGCACGGCTTCCTGTTACACACTTCCGTCCCATTTCACGAAATTACTCCCACAGATTGCAGAAAAGCGAGAGGAAAGATGTTAAACATTAAAAAAAAAGGAAATAGTAATTTTGAAAACAGTTTAATAAAAATGCCAAATAATAAAAGCAGAACATAGGCCTTTACTTGTTTTAAATGTGTCCAGGACAAATATAATCACTACATAGGCTTAGCAATTTTAGCAATTCATTTAAAATGGCTCTATCAACAAAAAGGAACAACTCAAGCTTTTTTTTCAATTATTCTAAAAACTACACAGACCCCAGACTAATATAAATCAAACAAAACTCTTTGAACCATTTAAACTTTCACCATGCAAGTTGAAGAACTCAGGAATTTAAATCAAATCTGCAAAGTTTTTTGCGGACACACCACTGGTTTCAGTAGCCAGTAGCGCCATCTGCTAGGCGTTCGATCTGTATAATTACTATATAAAACTTTGCCAACCACTGGTCTCTTGAAACTATTCGTATTTTAATGTGGTTGGAATATCCTTCTCTAATTCCTACAGTCGTAAACCGGATGGTTTTCTTATACTAATCGGAACGACCTTTATCCGAGAAAATGTTAAAGTTTTTTTTATAACTGAACATATTATCTTCTCTACTACGAGTAGTATACTAGACAAGCTTCTAGTCGTCTAGTAGGCATCTCCCAGCCATGAGACCACTGCGGTAACCCTGAAATTCAGGTGTCACCAAAGTTTTGAGCTTTAATGGTCCTGATAACGATAAAGGGCTTCAGTCAGAAGAAGCAGTGGCGTCGTAAAATGTTCTTTCTTAGTGAGCGCTTATTTATTTTAATTTAACACAACAAGACCTAATGCCAATAACTCCAGTTAAAGACACATTTTGGACATAAAATATAAACAAAATGACAATTGTTAAGTATGTAGGTACTGGGAAATACGTCAAACACGCTCGCTAGTATTTTGCACACCGATT
>NDFZ01005346.1:563699-579472 GCA_002192655.3 Mamestra configurata | reverse complement strand
TATGATTAGTGCCGTGTCATCTGCATATGTGAATATGTCGCAGTGAGGTATTGATAAGCGGCAAATTCCAGCTGTGATATAAAGAATTTTGCTCCAGTCAATAATACTAACCATAAATATTATAAATACGAAAGTGAGTTTGTTTGTTACGCTGTCACGCCTAAATCGCAGAACCGATTTGATGAATTGTGTTACAGAGATAGATCGGACCCTGGGGACGAATTACTACTAGTGGTCCCGACAGACGTTGTCCTGTCCGAACGTTTGCTTTGTGTCTGACAAAAAATTATATAAATCGATTGCAGCGCCACCTACCGGGTCCAATTGTGAATCTAAACCATCCTCGAATCCACTTAAACACACACAAAAAAAAACATTCAAATCGGTTCAGCCGTTTAGGAGGAGTTCACTGTCAACACACGTACATACATAAGAATTATATATAAAGATAAGCTTCCAACAGTTTACACAAGTAAAAAGTCTAGTAGGTACCGCTGGAAAAAAGAGCAAGTAATTTCATGTTGCAAATTACCGAATAGTTAAATCAGTTCTTAACAGACCTATTTTAGTTAAAATTATGTAGGTACGGAAGTTATTTCCCAAAAACATGCTCATATTTTTCACCGACGCCATCATTAGCAGCGACGGAGATAAATTGATTAATTCATCAATTTGTGCCAGACGCGCTCGTGAGCTATTCAATATGCAATGTGATTAGTGTGACAACAACATGCACAATTGCACATGACATGCTCGTCGTCTGATGATCATACGCAGAAATTAGCGATTCTATCAATATTCAATAGCAAACCAATAATGTCCTTAAAATATAGTTACTGGGTAGGTACTATGCTACGTGTAACAGAATAAACGCAATACCTCTTAAGGGGTCATTTTGTACTCATCATTATGAACAACTTTTTAAATTGTGTTCTGTATTCGCCACTACTTCCAGTCGTACAAATGCGGGCTTGCGTGCACCTCTTCGTCGCCTTACGAGTAATTTTAATAAGAATTTCTGCAGTTTGGATCTGTTTGCTTTACCACATAGAAAGTTTAGACTCATGCTGCTTAACTTGTTGAAAAATTGATGTGATATTTGTTCCACTTATCCGGCCCTTTTGGCAGCTTTATTTTTTGTTGTTACTTCTTAATTAATACTCCTCTTTTTTCATTTCTCACAACACACTAGTCTTAAAAATTACCAAATTGTCTCACTGTGTATCTGTGGAGAACGTTGTTGATTTCACATTTGTATCATTTCTATATCATATCTTTTGTAATCTAAGTGTGTAATTGTTTGTTTTCCCAAATAAATAAAATAAAATAAAATGAAATAAAAACTTTTACTATGGGACTAACACTGAAATCACGAAAAAAAATCGACTCCCCCATACATTCACAACAACTAATTTTTTTTCGCGAGATCGGGGTTGGTCCCATAGTAAAAGTTGTTCATAATGATGAGTACAATGACCCCTTAAGAGGTATTGCGTTTATTCTGTTACACGTTGTAGAAACTTTGTTTACCGTCTAATGATACACGACACGTGTTTGTTTGAGAGCTGCGGCAAAACATAATATAAATACATATATAGGTCTATAATAGATGGGTATATGAATGCCTGTCCTCATATTTTGAAAGCAACGTTCGCTTTGCTTCGCATTTGCAATTTGTCAAAATGAAGGGAAGTTAGATCGATAAATGAAACATTTCGAAGTGAAGGCTTGGGTAAAGTGATCACGAGGTGAGCTGTCAATCCATGTAAACAAGATGGAATGATAGCACACTTCGTGAACACGTGACATCCTGATTATAATTATGGATTGACAGCAATTCACCCAAGCCTCCACTATGACATGTTCACAGAATCGACCGGACCATTATAAGTACCTACGGGATTTTGCCCTCTGGTTATTTGATTACAAAATATTTGAAAGAATTAACTAGCTACTGTAGATTGCGTTTAAAATGTATGCATTAAACATTTTATAAAAATACGACTTCCAAATAAAAGAAACACTACAAAGTATAAAATAACTTTAATTTCGGAAGTCGGTGTTTTTTGTTATTTCTTCGTATTTTAACACCGACTTCCGAAATTAAAGTTGTTTCATACTTTGTTGTGTTTCTTTTATTTGGAAGTCGGTTTCATTTTTTATTTAATGGTTTTTTTATTTTAGTGGTACGCCTCACCTAACTAATACCACTGGAAAGTTTTTTTTTTGTTATTCTCGCAGTTCAACCTATTAGGTTGTCGACTGCTTAACCGGGCTTGCCTGTGGTGGCCTTAATATAATATTAAAGCCTTCCAGCCAGGGCTTATATCCACTGGAAAGTCACAGGAAAGCAAAACACGCAATTTTGTTTACTTGGATGATATTTTCTACTTTCTTTCTTTCCAAATTTTATTGGAATTCTATTGGACCAATCGGAACGTATATCCTTTCACATGAAAAAATAATTTTTCAAATCGATTCATAAATGACGGAGTTACGAGGTAAAAAATACAAAGACAAAATGGTGCTTTTAGGTACAGTCGACCACATATCTGTGGTAATAATTTAACATTGACAGCGCTGTTATTTCGAAGCGATTTACGCATTTGTGGTTGACCAGACGTACCTACCTACCTACCTTCGTGTCAAACCAATAATCATAAAATAAATAGACAAGGTTTAGCACAATCTTTTCGACAGAAACCTTTAACATATTGCAATAAAACGAAACTTATATTTTGTTAGTAAATAAAATACTTCGTATGAAAATGCCTAGATAGGTACTAGTTATGTGTTCATCATTTCGGCCGAAAGACGTCCACTGCTGGACATGGGCCTCCCCCAAACAGGGGATTTAATATATATACATAATCACCACGCTTGGCAGGCGGGTTGGCGATCGCAGTGTAGCTGTTGCAATGCACAGATAATGCTGCTGCCCATTCTCTGGTGAGTTCCTTAGTCGCCTCTTACGACACCCACTGGAAGTGATGGGATGGTGCTATTCTTTTACGCCTGAAACCAAACAGAACAGTTATGTGTTGGTTACTTTTATTTTGCTCATAATTACGCGATGTCAGTACTAATGCTTGACCCGAAGCTTGACCTTTGTAAGTTTATTTGACCCTAAACAAAATGGGTATCCTTAGTCGACCCTAATTAATTAAGGTATCTTTTACTTTTGATCCTTAATTTTGCCTTTTATGGCTTCATAGCGAACTAAATTAATTCTTATCCGTTAGGAAAAGAGGAACCTATTCTCTGTTCCTACCTTTCATTGCTTTATAAACCTATCATTGAATAGAATATAATTAATTTAATTCGTTCGTTTTAGTTATTTAAATTATAAAGTAGATTCAAAAACCGCCAATGGTTGACTGGTGGAGACTGATAGCTTCGACCAAGAATACACAAGGATCGAGAGTGTATAAATCCACCTTTGTACATATGTGTATGGAGTCTATATAAATAATTAAAAACAAAATTAACCACGCCTTTATCACGAAGCCTTTAGTTCGGATCTCCAAATTTCAGTGAAACTGTAATGGCATCAACATCAAAATAAAAAGCGAAATATGTACGGCAACAAAAAGAACCGCAACGCCATCTATCCTGTCAGCGACGAACTACCAACGAAATCCTGCATCGCACAAGCAAAGTTCTCCGTGTGATTTGAACATATACAACAGTTTGAATATCAACTACCGGGCAGTTTCCCACCAGACACAACAACCGTCTGGTCGGAGGATCCTCCTCTCCAATGGAGGTGTGCGGGACTTTACCCTCTGTTCCGCATACCGCTATAAAACTACCGTTCCACCATTTTTTATTCTTAGATACTAAGTACTTCCTAACATCTCTCAACAATATTTTCATAGCACAGTTTCACCTTTCTGTAATAGTAACAGCACGGATTGATGAAGCCCCGCCATTTGTGGGCTCACGAAGTTTGCATTAACCTATATTACCAGTCGAATCTTACAACTTTAGATAACAGAGTAATGCATGGCTCCATGACTTCACAAACGTGAGGAGCCTAAAAGGAATGATTAATTTATCTCTTAGTTCTTGTTTTATCATTGGATTGATGCTTTCAAGTTGAGCATTTAATTACAAAAAGCAAATATGTCGTTTTATCGATCGTCTATCAATCAATTCTTTAGGTTTTTTGCTGCTTTATTACAATACCAGCTACTGCCACTGGCTTCGCCCGCGTGAACGTCGAAAATTATCCCAAGGGAACATACTCCCATAATGAAACGATCCTGAGTCTATTCCAGGACATGATCTACCCGTGTGCCATGTTTCAGTCAAATTCATCAGTCAATTTTTTTCGCAAGATAAAAATATGTTATCAAAGAGCAAGAACAGAACAAGCCACATTACATCGAAACCCGCTTTGTCAATATCATCATAGTTCGCCATGTCCGTATGCCTGTCCGTCCGCGGTTTAGCTCAGACGCACCAGAAAGTTGGAATTTGGTATGGGTATACATATTATCCCATGGTATGTGGTGTCTTTGGATAGGTTTCAAAATATTGGGGGTGTGTGAAAGCCATTTTTCCATCCAAGGATCCGTTTGCGAAATATTAAGCTATAAAGTGCTATTTTTTGTTAGTCAAGTCGGTGGGAAATCCTTATGGATGTCCTCCGCCCTGGGGCGGGCGGAGGGGTCTGTCAGACTCTTACTGACTAAAAACCACCCCGGTGTTCCATCTCCCACCTACGCCGGCGATCGCGGGAACGTATGTGACTTCCGCAATCCCCGGCTGCAAGTGTCCCCCCTGTGCCAGCTAAACGGTTGTTTTTGGAGACGTGAAAAATCATGGTAGTAGCATATAATATTACGAATTTAAAAGAAAAACTATTACAGCTAAGTAGGCTTTACAAGTTAACGAGTAGTATTCGATCAATTTATAAAATTTAACTGGATAGGTAAGAATTTCGTAAGTAAGTAACCCTATGGGGCAAAATGACTTAAAACGAAGTGTATTTATAACTTTATATTGTCATAGTAAAATTTTCTATTTTTGTCACGACTTACGGGGGCCTGACACAATCTTGGCCGGTTTTTTCTTCACATTCTGACCAAAACTGCTGACCCTCAAAAAGAAAACTCAAAGTATTTGATTTCACATAGACCTGAAAGTGCCAATTTTTAACCAATTTTCACTTTTTAAGCAATATTCACGGTCGCAATCTGTCAAAAATGTAACGAATTTGATGCTTTTTTGACAGACTGCTTCTGAGATACGAATGAAAACGTTGCTTAAAATTTGTAGAGTTGGTTCTCAGAAGCTATTGTAATGCTCAAGCAAGCAATGCATTTATAGCCGTTAGAACCTAGAAGTCTAGACGCACCCTAAGCCCTTCACCTAACACCTCGCATGCTTGATAACTTGAGTATTCTTATGATTGATGTTTGAGCACCGTGTATTTCTAAAGCGGCCTCTCTAAGCATGTGTTTGAGTGGAACTGGTGGTAGTACCTATGTTGGCTATCAGCATGTCAAATACTAGTTTTAACATGGTAAATTTGCGAATAAGAATTTGTTAGGATTTTGGCTAAACTTTGTTAACTTTGTATAGATAGTCTTCAACGTGTAACAGAATAAACGCAATACCTCTTAAGGGGTCATTGTACTCATCATTATGAACGACTTTCACTATGGGACCAACACTAATATCGCGAAAACAAAAATCGACTCCCCAATACATTTCTGTGCGCAAACTCGACAAAATGTACTGAACAACAGATATTTTTTTTCGCGATTTGCAATTTTTTTCGCGGGTTTGGTCTCTTAGTAAAAGTTGTTCAGTTTAGTCTTTATAAGTAACCCAAAAGTTGACTGGTAGAGAATACCTTGATGCATTAAGTCCGCCCATGTACCACTATTGTACATAAAGTTTAAATAAATAAACAAGATCTTAAACATTAAGCTCATAAAAATAAATTCTACTTGGAAGATTATAATCAACACTTTTATCCTGTTTCATCCATCTTACTTCATGTAGGCAGCGGCTAAATGCCAGTAAACTTGCCTTATTAAGTACCTAGATACCTACGCAATAATGTAACTACAGAAAGTTATAAATATACAAACTTATTTTATTGACTTGGACGTGCAGTCAATAATTCTATCAGGACATGCACACACTTACGGCGACTCACCGAGTTACACAGTGTACTCTCCGGAGAGTAAAGACGTAGGTAGGTGTTTAAATATTGATCATTCAAAATATTTTTAAAACAACAGTGAGGAAAAATCCTAACTTATAAAACTTTTATCATGTAGTCATGACTCCACGTAATAGCAGGTTATTGACTTCAAATATTGACAAACCACAAGTACGATTCTACGCTTCAGTTATAAAAACCGGGAAAAAAATAACATTCAGTATCTATTATTAGCGACAAACCGTTATTTAACTCCATCGTTAATAAAAAAGAGGTATAATTTGACTCTTTAAAAGGCCAAAAGTCAAAGTCAAAACGTTTATTTCAATTAGGCCATTAAGAGGCACTTTTGAACGACCACATTATTTTACAGTTAAAAGAATAAGTATTAACATAAAGTGACTCTACTGTCCACACAAAGGTAGATTCTTATGGAGAAGAATGGACAAGAAACTCCATAGTTACTCTTTTCAAATAAAAGTTTTACAATATTGTATACATTAATTAATTTATTAAATGTGAAGACGATGCACCAAGAGTATACTATGTACTAGTGATAACAAAAAAATAATACCAGTAGACGTAGACTTATTAATTTTTTTAAATAATAAGGACATGGTACTCAAATATTAACAAATATTGCTATAACAATTGATTTCACAGTGTGTGAGTTATTTAATAGAAAAATAAAAAACACATAAAAATGTACATATATTTAGTTAAATACATTATGCCAACCAGTTTGATATACGCTAAACTCTTGTTTGTCCTTATGGAGCAAGACCAGCATGCTTCCAAGCAAATCTATATAAATATATATATATACGACTCTATTCCACCAAAGGTGCGACAAACATATCCACCATGGTATTTACGTGTACTGAGTCATACCCATAAATACAGTGATGGTAGCAGCCATAGCCGATAAAATATTAATAGCCGCGACCATAAAACAGTTTTTATTAAAAACAATTATTTAGGAATTGCTGGTTATATAACACTCGATGGTGGAAGAATTAATGTTATACAACGTATAGGGAGGTAAAATAATAAAATTATTTTACGCAGAATACTATAATGTAGCTACCTAACAGAAATAGCTAGATTTAGGTATCTGTTGCAATAAAAAAATGTTTTTGTTCGCGTCGTTATACGTTGCGGAATTTGTTCGAAAGAGTCACCGCGGCCCTGGAACGCAAAGGCTTTAGAAAGAACACGGATGGGTTTTAGTCAGTAAAAGTCTGATACGCCCTACCACTCCATCCAGAGCGGAAGAAGTCATTTGATGATTTCCCATCCCTAAATAAATAATACAGACTTTGTGACATTTTCAATTGTCTAGCTATTAAATACGTTTCATGAGTAACAGGCCGCTGCCAAACAGACTTAGTAATGCGGAACCGTCCGGAAATCCATCTATTTCCGCCACCACGCCATGCCCTATAAAAATACAATTAAAAGTTAATCTGGTTTAGACAAATTGACGTATCGACAACCACACCAGTAAAACTCGCACCAGCATACAGCGGTCCAGACAGACATAATTCAATTCGACATGATCCTATCTGAGTCGGAAACCTATCCGTAATTGAAGAATGAAAGTCCCAATAATTCCCCTGCACCACATGCGGACCCTGGTCCCAGACTAACCTATTTACGAGCCATCACTCAGCGCTAATCCTTGTCACACAGTAAACTTTGCTCGGCTAGCACGGTAGCCGGCTATGGGATTACGTCCATCGCTCTATCACTTAGCATTTTGAGGAGAACGTCGAATACAAGTGCAGTAATGGATTTCCTGAAAAACGGAAGGTCTGAAACTCGAAGGCGTGTGGAAGATAGTGGATATTGACTTGGCTTGATTGTGTTTCAGAGAATCTTTTTGAAGAGTAGTGCCCGGTTTCTGAGGCATTTATCTGTCGTTAACGCTATTTGTCTTAACTCTATTGGTTGGTTAGTGATTAACGGACAAATAAACGAATTTTAAGTGAATATTTATATAGAATACATGCTAAATGTTGGTGGCATAGGAAGAGGTGGCGATAGCACAATATAAGTAACCAACAGAACGTTTTTTTTTGTAATTTATCTAAGTATTATTTCGAAACATAGAGACAGATTAGCACAGATTAGCCTTTTTAGCCCAATTATCCGTTAATCGTTTGCGTGTTTTACAATGTTTTTTTACGACAAGCAAAGCTAATTACAAGCTGTATAACAATTCTCAATTAAAACAGCAATAAAACAAAATCGATACTAATGGCTATAAATCGTTTGTCGATGTCGCATGTGAAACGTAATCGATTAGAAATGTCGCACGCAAATGCGATTTTTTTTACGATTTATGAAAATTGCGTGCTGTACTCATTTCCTTACCTATAGTAAGAAATAGATTATGTGATATGTTATGTTTGTATGAATGAGTTATCTTGTTAATATTTATTTAAGAAAAAAATTGGATAATTGGATTACAGAATATCGGATAAAAAATAAGCAGTGTGCTGATTGGTCCCTTTATCATAAAATTATTTTTAATGCTGGCCCCTTTTTAGATTTGTGGTTATTCTGTTATACGTTGTATAAGAGTAAAGTAATGTCTACGGAAATAAGGATATTTCCCTTTTTCTCTTATTTCTCCTGATCTTAAGTAGATCAAGGGCGTTTGTGGTTCCACGTGGATTTATTCCAAGAACCTAATGATATTAGAGCATCCACGTAGACGTCGTTCTCATTTTATATGAGTGCCGGTGAAGAGGATTTGTGTCGTTCTAACTTGGGAAATGTAGTGAGTTAAGGAATGACAAAGAAAGATAAAGATTTCTGTATAAGGTGAAAGTAAACCCTGTAGCTGTAAGAACTTATAGTAGGCGCCAGATAATCGTGGAATAACGGTCATTGACCCACCTACAATTATTGACATTTTTAATTTGAAAAACGGAATTAATGACACAAAGCTGTCCCGAATCATCATCTCTCGTGATCCTTAACATTGTCTAATAATGAAAAACGATTCATATTTAATTGTTCAGGTACCTATGAACAGTTATTAGGGAAAGGTCAATATACTTTATTCCACATTTATCTGGCGCCTACTATAGTATAGTAGTCGCGCACTTGGTTATTCTGCTGTTCCCACTAAATTAACCAAATACAAATTGCTTCATTTCAAATAGACCAGTTACAGGCACTTTTGAATGGTCAAGGTATGTCAGTCAAATAGATGAAGCTAAGTCTGCCGCGCTAGCGACAAGAGCTCAGAAAGTTGTTCTGCAGCAAAACACATACCGAGCCTATCTCCAGCGTGGCAGTTCCACGTTCCAAGGAGTAGATCCTATGGAGAAGAACGTGCAATAAACTCCATGGACACTCTTTTAAATATGTTTTTACAAAATTCTGGTTAGGTACATTCGTTTTTAAGCAATAAATGCGTGAAACTATACCTACAATGCAAAAGAGATTGAGTCTATACAATGCAAAGATGGTCTTACTATCTTCAGCAGGTCCAACTATATTTGGGAAGCGGACGAGCATTGAGCCATACCGTTTACCATTTATCAACAATTATTTTTTTCGATCCACAACCTACCTGAAAACTGCCTTACAACTTTAAACTGATTAGCAAAAACATTATTTAAAACAAGAATCTGCTTCACAGAATCACAGATCCGATGAGTACCTAGAAGAGTTACGAAAAATGAAATTATTTATTAAAAATGGCCTAAAATTCGACTGGAACGACATCACCACAAAAGACAGTAATCGACAGATTGCCAAAACGTCACCTCACCACTATTCAGCATTAAAACTGAAAGATACAGCACAACAAATTCAAAAACGCAATAAAACCATAAATGAAAGCCAGCAGACGTCTCATTAACGCACAAATTTTCTTCTCAAACAAATACAGGCCACATCTCCATCAGTTTGTAATGATGTAAAGGAATTTCCCGAAAGGTTTTTCCCAAGGGAAGGTAGGTAAGAGTATACCTCTTCATCATCTGCCTAGCCTTTTCCCAACTATATTGGGGTCGGCTTCCAGTCAAACCGGATTCAGCTGAATACCAGTATTTACGTGAAGCGGCTGCCTACCAGACCTCTACATCCCATTAACTGGGTAACACGGTAGTTATTGGCAAGACTGGGGTCAGATTTACTGGCTTCTGACAATCTGTAACGACTGCCAAAGATGTAAAAATGACAGCCGGGACCAACGGCTTAACGTGCTTTCCGAGGCACGCAGGAAACTCGGTAATATGGTCACCAATCCACAGACAAACCTCAGCAATCGTTGCTTAACCTTAAAGATCGACCCGTGCGGAATAGAAATAATGAAGTTCGTTCAAAATCTTATAATGAACAAAAAGCGGGTTTTTCGGATAAATATCAACATCCTTATTTCACCGTCCCTCATGATTAAACCTGCAAGATAAATAAATCACAACAAATCCGAGACGTCTCAATCAAAACATGAATTCATATGAAATGAATGAAGCCAGCAGACTGCAGACATCTCATTGACGCACAAATTTTCTTCTCAAACGAATGCAGGCCACATCTCATCAGCATCTAATGGTGCATATTTCCTGGAAGGCATTTTTTCCCGACGTTGGCAGACGGCGTGAAGATGCGCGCGCGCACGAACTTGACCCACTTAGTGGAAGTTATAAATTATTTACCGTATTCGTTATTGGCACGCAACGTTTTGCTGGTGGTGTTTAAATTCAGTTATTATGCGTGGGGTGAGGTGGTAGTTGCAGCGAGTAGAGGGTTAATAGTATGTTTTGATGCAAGTGAATTAACTTTGTTATTGTAGCCGAGGTGGAATAAGCGCCTGAGTCGAGCCAGAGGCGAACCGAAATATATATATATATCACTCACACACGGTCATCCGATCTCAAACTAGCCAGAGCCTGTACTATGACAACCAGACAACTGATAAACATACTTATATATTTCTAAATGCATACATATTACACCCAGACACAGAACAAATGATCATCACACAAAGATTTGTCCTGGGTGGGAATCGAACCCACGACCTCCGGTTAAGCAGTCAGGGTCACTAACCACTCGACCAACAGGCCAGTCAAGTAAATGGACATGAGGCTTTGCAATGACAAAAGCCCACGTGCTTCAAACGACGTTCTCCAACACCGTTTTGCTTATAGCCCTTAGTAAATATTTCCTAAAAGCTGTCAACAAATAAACTGAAGTGAAGTGAGACTTTCTTAGGCCTAGGATAAATATCCTAATTAAATTTCTGTACAAAAATACCTTTTTCTACTTACTAGTAGATAGTTAATTCCTACATACACCTTCCTAAGTATTTAAGTTTACCTAAAATAGCTTTCTACGCTTGATTAAGTACCTGCCTAAAGGTGGAAGCGCCAGGGTAGACCGCGAAATTCAAATTTTCTTGTTTTTTTGCAATTTGCAAGTCAGTGTCAGGCTGTATGTTGAACAAAATATGATTCGCGACCGTAACACGTATTTATTTCCAGAATTATAATCATTAAAATAATCAATACAACCCTCTAAGTTCATTTAACTCGATTGAATGGTTATTTCATAAAAAGTCATTCAATCGAGTTACATGAATGATACTGTCAATCCTGTATTGATGATTTTAATTATTATAACTCAGTAAAGCCATATTTGTTACAGTCGCCAATCGTATTTATATCACCATAAAACCTGACACTGCCCTGCAAAATGCAAAAAACGTATGACAATTTGAATTTCGCGGGCTGACCTGGCGCTTTCACCTTAATGAGCAGGATTACTTAACAAACTGTTGCAAAATCATAAAGCGTTATTAAATCACTAATCACTTTATAATAATTAATTGAAACACATTGTTAAACTTTCTAGTAACAATATTGGAAAGGTGCTTTCATGGATTAATCATTAAAATCATTACGAAGTTGCGATAAATTGAATTAGATAGAAACATTAAAGTTTCTAATTAACTATGGGCGGTGTTATTAATATCTGCTTACTTTCAATAAGTTTAACGTTTAAATAATAATGGTCTGCTTAGTATTAACCCTTTTTAAGGCAGTGGCCACTATATATTATTTTTTCATCAAATGACTTCTTCTGCTCTGGATGGAGCGGAAGGGCGTGTCAGACTCTTACTGACTAAAACCCATCCGTGTTCCTTCTAAAGCCCTTTGCGTTCCAGGGCCGCGGTGACTCTTTCGAACAAATTCCGCAAACCTGGTAGGGTGGCCACTATGTTGCCACCAATTGTTTGTCAACTTTTATCTTTTGGGGACCTATTTATTTTTTACTTAATGGCAACCTTGAGATGTCCTGTCTATGTATATTTTTGTTGTTTTAATAGATAAGCACAAAACTTTGTTCTTCTCTAAAATCAATCAATATGGCGATTAGTTTAAGAAGAGTCACATGCATCAGTTTTTTTACTAACTTTTATTCAACTTGTAACGTCTGTTAGTTTGACTAGGTTAAATCTTACAAGCTAAATTAGAACCACTTCTTGTTGTACCATGTTTCTTCCTTTGCTCCTATACTGACCGGTGTGACGGGGCGTAATGTAACATGTTACAAAGCGAGCATTCGTGCAGTCAGTACGTAGAGACGGGCACGAACATGTGCGTATTTGTTTTGTTTTATACGGATTTTAGGACACGGCGTAACATAACATGCTCGCTGCGAATGTTACATTACGGCCCGTAACACTGGTCAGTACTCAGCTTGCTCCTCCAGAGTTGAAATTTTACATGTTGCGATGTCAATTTTTTATGATGAATCGTTCGAATAGTATGCAAGAACGGCTATATTATTGGCAACCGCTTCGCTAGCACAGTAGCCACACCTCAGCACATACACCACAAATTACATTATGCATCGAACATTCTGCAGCGCTAAACGAGAAATCTTGCGAGATGACAAGCAAATATACGTTCGTGGTAACGGCTTATTGATTCTCGTACGTAAATATGTATGTTTGTAGGTAGGTACCTTCCTTTGTGCTGCTGTACTGATTGTTTGAGCAGCGGTAATCGGTGTACATTTATTTACTATTGATTTTATTGAAAAAGTAGGACTGTAGGTACAGGTGTTAAACACGCTCGCGTTTCACCAGTAAAGATGAATATGTACTTTCATTGTGCACACAGCAAAGGAGTGGGATTCCCTGCAGAGTCTGTGTCTTTAAGTCAAGAGTGAATAGGTTACTTCTAGGCAAGCGTGCTCCATCGTCGACCACATCATCGCTTACCATCAGGTGAGATTGTGGTCAAACGCGCGCCTATCAATAATAAAAAATAAGTTGGAGAAATATCTGACGAGGAAAATAATTACTCTACCATTTTGGCATATGGAGCGCCCACATTAGAAGAGATCAGTTGAAAACATCTTTATGTACTTCCAAAACTTTTTTTTGTTCCAAATACGAGTATAAGACTGGACACCAAATCTCTTTATAAGCACTTAACACCACTACGCTAACGGGGTTTTCTTCAAACATGATCTAACAGTGAAAACCCCGGCGGAAACTGAAGAATTCTCGGCAAAATAAGTGAAGTTATCTAGGAATTTGGATAATTGATGAGATAGTAACCTAGATAGCATGGTCTGCTTAACACTGCAGTATAGCGACTATAGCATTTCACTTTTATGAATCAATTCATTTACAACCCATACTTACGACTTGTTAATAATATCATTTAAGTATTAGGTACCACCTTTCAGCCATGTTGTATAGTTTTATAATTATAATAATAATTTCTGAGGCTCATAGATAAAAAACACAAAATTATCTTAAACAATAATTAAGTTATACATAAACCTTATTAAAACACTACACTAGAACTATACACGAAACGTTGTCGTTATGGTACTTCGAGCCGGATCTAGTGGATTCCGGTAATTAAGCCTGTCCTGTATTGTCAGTTTGTCACTTAGAATATTGGTTAATGCTTCAGCGTGAAAAAACAATTAACAGCAATTATTTTATACTAACGCCTTATAATATATAGAATATAGAGCGCATTTGCCTATCTTTACCATACTCTATTCTAGATTACTAGATTTCTTGCACACTATTATGAAAAACATGGCCTTCCTATCGTCCCAACAGGCGCCTCAACACCAAACCTAAAATAGTTTTCTGGGCCCACAGTAGCGTGACGCCTCACAACACTTCTATTTCACAATTTCACAAGCCTATCAAGTGATCAGCCCATACTTTTTTGTTGGAAATTAATTAAAACAATACTTCTTGTGCAGTCTCATGCGTTTGCGCCGGTTTTTGTGCCCGTCTGCCACCGTGATAGACTTACCAAATTACTAGAGGGGTGAAAATTTTATTATTGAATGTTTGTTAACTCTTCCAAAGAAAAAAAATACGTTTGCAGAGGAGAGACTGTCACAGTGTGGTCTGGTAAATGTATGGCTAAGTGTATTTGCTCAAGTAACAAGTACTAACGATGGTCAAACTTCATTTAAACACGCGTCTGCTATTACTTATACAGAACCTCGTCTCTTTATCGTCGTCAACAAAGTTGGTACTAAAAAGCATAATATCAAACAGCCCTTTCTCGTAATGCGACAAAGTGTGGTCGTGCAAATACATACGTACCTAATGGCCTTTAAAATGTAGGTACACATTTGTAGTAAGCACTAACGATTGTCAAACTTCCCCTGGCGTTTAACTTTGTGCCATTAGGTATGCATCCTCGCGTTTTAACGGGAAAACTGTAAAGCACACTAAAAACTGTCTAATAAACAGTGATTGGATAATTGGGTGCTTATATACTTAAACTTCTTCCTGTGAAAGAATAATATGGACATTCCTTTCTGGATAAAAAGTAGTTAATCCCGGCTTCCCGGGATTGAACAATTTTGTAAAAACAACTATAACTAACTTAATGAAATTATAGCAGTGGTTATTTTGATTTATTATCTTTATTTTATTCAAAACAAATGATTTACCATTAGAATCGGACAATTACTTTCCATCTCTGGTTGTCTGGAAGAGATCGCGGAATGCGATAAGGCCGCCTATTGTATGTGTTTTAGTTTTAAGTTTCCTTTTTGTTTTACTTTTGGTGTACCTACAATAAAGTCAGCAAATAATCGGCTTTTTAAATTTAAAAAAAATACAGTGAGAGTTCAAAACGAGTTCTAACTATATTTTGTTTGCGGGCATTTTTAGCAATCTCGGGAAATTCGAACGATTCCGAGATCCAGGATTCTGAAAAGCATGTCCGTATTATACTTTCGTGGGAATAAAAGTGAATTTTAGGCATATTAGCGCCCGATTATCCGATCACTGCTAATAAATGACCCATTCAAAGAATATTCCAGCTAATCGTGAACATATTACAGAAAAAATGGTCACGCTAAAGTGATCACGTTACTTCCCAAACGAATCATAGCATGATGGAGCATAGAAAAGGATGCTGCCTCTTCCCAGTCTGGGAGATGTTAGACTCTCCTGTATAATAACTGCCAGAAAGCATATTCTCTAACATGCCTCTTTCTTTCTTTCCAGCCAAAAGGGCTACAGTCCCTGGAGCGGCCCTTGGACGACGCCGGTGACGGCGACCGGCGATTGACCGAGGTA
>NDFZ01005346.1:542867-563297 GCA_002192655.3 Mamestra configurata | reverse complement strand
GGGGAATGGGGGAATTGGAAGAATGGGGGGAGGGGGGAGGGGGAAACGCGAAACAGTGGCCGGGGGAACGCACCTAAAGACTCTTAGCACTAAAGTTGGACGACCTAAATCACCAGCTGATACTATTTAATTTAACTGACAGTAATTTAGTTGGATGTGTTGTATTTCGGACTAAACGCATCTGATACAGTGTAGCATGTAAAATTCGTTTTCGTTGACTTCATATTAGTGAATTTGAATAACTTTTTTATGACTGTCTCTCAATCGCAATATTTTGACAGTTCACGTCCATCGTGAACTATATACCTACCTAATCGCAATGGCGTTGAAATGTCAAAATGACATCGCGGTTACATCACAATAAGGATGCAGATTATTCGAGCAAGCAGCACTGTTAAGTTCTCCAATATGAAACCAACGTTAAAACTATTAAATTATAATCAAAACTGATACTATTTATTTATATGATAATATGTGTATAGTTCTATTGGCAGAGAATATTCTTACCATGACCAAGTAATATTCTAGCTCTATAAAGTTTACCTACTAGTTCGGTCATCTTAATTTGTCAGGCTTCTGGCTTCGTTATCGTCACTAATTGAACGTAGGAAAAATTAAAATCTCAACACTAAACTGTTACTTGATTTAATAGTCAGTATATTTGTGTCAAATGTATCTGCAAAGGTTTTTATGTCATATTTTATTGTCAGACAGGTGTCAGACTCAAATCGAAATTGTTGTTAAATATTTTTTAAGAAAATCACAACCGCTCCTACCTAAAACATTATAAGCAAAGTGTCATTATGAGAGATGTTTCTATTTTTTTGGGAAAACATCATCAATTATTTTAAAAGGGACGTTTAATTTTGGCTCTAAAGTTTTTAAGACGCTCTAGACAAAGTGCAATTCTTGAATGCGATTGTCGTAATACCTACTAATCTCTTCAAAATTAGAGTGAACAGGCTTCTTCTGGGTAAGCTCGCTCCATCGTCGACTTTGTCTCTGTCATCTTTGACCTAGACTAGAGTCAAGAGCAAACCCATATTAAATAAATAAAAAAAAACCTACCAAAATATATAAAAATATAAAAATGTGACGTTTTCAAAATGGCTAACGCCGATAGAATGTCATTTGTCTAGAGACTAAGGTGGCAGATACACTGTACCTAAGTACTTTGGCTTCCTGTGTCGGTTATCAAACATGAATATTTCACAAAAGCGCATTTCTATCACTAGCAGTGTGTTTCCTTCCTAATACCAAACAGTTATAACATTACTCACATTTCTTGTTTTTGTAATATTCATATTCACAGTCACGCTACATACCAAATTGATTTGTTCAAACAATACAGAAATTGTAAGTAAAATATAAAATACTATTTCACATCTACGGTTGATTGTACATTAGTTATACGCTCTCTTTGATGATGTTTTTCTTACCGAAACGAAAGTCATGACAAACCGAAACAAATACAATTTCACATTTTTTTTTCTAATATTTATCAGACGATGGTCACTAACAGTCATGTTAGTTTCCTTTTTTTTTCAAACGGTACACAGCTTATCTATAGATTATTGTAACGATGATTTTTTTGTAAATAACAAAACGAGAGACGAAATAAAAATAGATTTTTAAATGTTTTAGCTGAACATAGTGCTTAATTTTAGCACTAGCGTCTTTCTAAGTTTCCTTTTGATACGACACCTGATTCCATTCACAGATAGAAACTCTTTATTAGAGCCACGACTCGCCATTAAGTGTTTATTTTCTTTTAATTCATCTATCGTTACAGTTTGTAGATGTAAATTCCCCTCGCAGCCACGTGGCATCAGCCAGACGATAGCGAACTTTCTGTAAGTTATTTAAGGTGCAATTTTAAAGGAGACACCCCCAGAGCCCGAATGGTGAACGAATTGATCCGTCCGATGTTGTGAAACCCCCGTGTCGTCGCTCGCTGCGGTAGGTAGTCCCGTATCTATCGTGGACTGTCTCTTTTAGGCCACGTTACTATTTCACGAGAAATCGCGAACTTTCATCTACATCGACACTTCAATAACTTAATTGTTTGTGTAAAAGTGTATGGAGCCGTCGATGGATATCGTACGTGCACGATTTGTCGCGAATGGGTACGCGGCAACATAGCCTGTGAACTGATCTGTATAGTAACTTTCTTATGATGATGCCAAGGGAACGTTAACTCGTTCCGATCATGTATAAAGCTTTAATTTTTAGTGTTAATTAGCGTCACACAGCTGAGGAATTTTGTGATCTATTTTAAAATGTAAAGATCTCGGAATTTTACAATTATTAATTTAAACACAGAGTGGTACATAATTGGAGTGGGTACATCTGCATAAATTGACTCAGCGACGTGGCGGTGACGTTAATGTCATTTAGGTGTCCGCGGCAGGGCGGGCAATTGAGAGCGGAGAGACCCTCCCTACACAACTACAGGCAATAACAACTAAAATATTAATACTGATGTCTTGATGCTATTACTGGACATATCTACTTATTTTATGAATATTTCCGATCAATATTGAAATAAAAGAACATTATTTTAAGCACGAGTAGGTATCATCAGACCTGCACATTTGCCGGTTTTGGACAACATTTAATGGGCTATTGAGGTCACACAACAAAAGCGCTAATTATATACTTACCTTAAAAAAACTCCAACTCTATTCACCAGGTAGGTTAATTATCTGCCAGCAACGTTACTCGTGCCTAGAAATATTTCTAAAGACCACCGGAAGCTACAAATTGGTCTCAATTACTTACATGACGAAGCCGCGTACACCTAATTGCCATTTTATTATATTCTTGTTTATCATTTTGTGTAATGCAGATAAGTTCACAACATCTATGGTGTTCACTGGAACGGAATTGCGAACCCACCTCTTAGAAGCATCTACAATTTACGCTTAAATATTTTACGTAGACAGTACGCTCGTTTTGTTTAAAGGCAAGGCTGGTTCGTTGGAAGTTGACTGTATTTTTTCTTACATTCAAATGTCATACAGTAAAGACGGGACTTTGGTTTGGGGTAAGTATAACTTTAACCCAAACTTTTAACCCATAGGAATACAGTAAACACAGTGTGATGTGTTCCTATTGGTTAACGAGTTAGGGCCAAAGTTTACACCAAAGTCTAACCCGACTTTACGGTACTCTCATAAAATACATAGATATGTTGATACACGTGACAAAAAATGCAATAAAGCTTACGTCCAAAGAGACAGACAAAAAAAATAAATCAACAATTTTCACAGTCGAAAAATCCTCGCCACTGTCCGGCCAGACGCATTTCCCGGTAAATACCTACCCGTCTGCTCGCCGGGTGCTCCATCAAATTAAAAGCTACTATATACCTAGATTAACATATAGGTATAGTAGCTTGATGTATCTCCGTCGGCTGCCATGACAACCATTTAAAGCCGCCAAATCCGAGCGCAGGGACGTTCGCAGTTAACGCACATTACTCAGACATCTGATCAAAATCGATTACACACGCTTCAGCCATGTCCGCCATTTTGTCGTGCGTTGGGAAGCTGTTCTTTTTAAATTGTTGATTTAAATCGTTGATTCAGTTATTGTTTTTAATTTTAGTATGTAAGAAATAGTACATCTGCAACTTAAAGCCCTTCTTTACCTACCTGTGTCCTCATTACCTACCCCATGTTTCGTAACTTACGAGAAAAGTAAATTGTGGATGCTCAACCAACCATATCCGTATATTATAAGATGGTGCGCCAATGAGTACAGTTACAGAGTACGTGCGTAGTGCATAATACTTTATGTTTAGTTGTGATATGATACAACACGCGCCGAGGTGCGGCGTTAGTTCCAAATAAGTGCAATCCAAGACGGACTGTATGTATATCGTAGTTAGAAAAGTTAAGCGGAGGTACGATGCATTTAATTTATGTGTAGGGGCTCGTGCGGGTCGGATTTGTTTTTTAAATCATTGTTTAAAGTTACGCGTCCCGACCCCAGATGTCAGTGATCCTGATATCAACGCCATCTATCGACGGTAATATTAAACTCAGTATTTTAGTTATAAGTAACAGCTCGACCTGCACCAGCTTCATTTATTATAAGACAGAACCTCAAGGTGACTACTGTTAGCGTCGATCAGATACCAGGCTAGCAGTAGTCGGCATGGCGTCAAAATCTGGTTAAAATGAGAGTAGGCAAAATACATAGTCCCAGAAACGTGCGAGTAGAGGATTACTTTCGTTGGCTATGAACATTTGAAGACATGTAATTTGTCAAATATGGCTATTATAGTAATAACATTTACCTAAATGGTTTAAAGTAGACAGTGCTGTAACATGTTTAAATTATAATTCAGTGTTTTAATAAGTAATAGTAGAAATGCAAATGATTTCACATAATTTAAGTTTAGGTGTCCGCAGCATGTCTTTGACTGCGGAAAAATAATATACCGGCATCAACAATCTTACTGTTGCACATAAACCACAATTAGTCAGTGTGGATATTAACCAGTCGTAGCATTTAAAATATCTCTATGTTCGTTTGTGTCAATGTGATGTTTTGCTTCAAGAATTTCATAATAATCCGAATATAATAATTATAATATAATAAATATCAGTAGTGTCGAAGAAGTATTCTCATTTTAGCCAGTGTAAGTCTGTGTTAGCGTCGTAATATTGACGTCGATTCGTGTTCTTATGACTTATTGAACTTTCACTATAGCATGGAAATAATCTAATAATATCAACGTTGTGGCCCCCCCTTATTATGTAAACTTTAAATTCTATTTTCCGTTGCAGTATTTGCACTCATTGATGACTCTGTAAAAATATTGTAATGGTCTATGAAATGAATTTAAAGTAATTAGGAGTTTTGGTAAGCCCTTTAACAATGTACCTAACTAATATGTGTAAGATTAAGGAATTTATTGATATTAGCAGTATGCGATAAACCTGTTCATTTGTTACAACTATTTACTATTTAATTAATGTGCAATGTATTCTAGTATTTTATTATGTTTGAGAATTGATGGCAAATATGTTATATCATAATTATTTTAAGAATTCAATTATTTATAAAAGAAGCAGTATTCGTCCTCAAAAAAGTTATAAGAACACAAACTCGATGTTAGAAATTATAAAATAATACCTTTTTATTAAAAAAAAAAAAATCTATTTATTTCGTTATTTTTTAAGTTTTCGATGATTTTAATTGTTCTCGTTACTTTCCTTGGGAATCTTTATCAATTTGTAGTAATTAGTAAGTACAATTCTCGCGCAGTATGTAACAACGGGGATCGAATGCCGGCGTGTCTATGTGTAAGAAAATTATTATTGATATAAAACTACTTTTCTAATGTACAATTCCATTTTTTCTATTCCGGTGTCACAATTACTGTGTGTGCCGGTGTTGCGCCGGCTGTCCGGTTCCATCCCCGTTCGGAAGCCGCAGTGTTGTTGGTTATTCTTCTTCAAGACTACTCACTATTCCACAAGTTTCCTGATGTAATTTATTGACTTGAATAATGAAATTACGCTTCTAAAGTGTATTACGTATGTAAATATAGGACAAACTAATACCTATTATTGATAGTGAATGTTGTAATTTGTATATAAGTAACGAAAATTAAATTTTAAATACATAGATAACATTGTGCGTATTTATTTATGTTATTATCTTCCCGATAAACGTCCTATCCTGATTCACATATTTCAACCTTGCACGTCCAAGGTACGATTAAGATACCTCTACTCTTCTAAGCGTATCGATGACGAAAATAGTTATTTAACTATAGTTAAAATGTTTGTTTGGCCCAGTATTCAGCTACAGTAGCACGGTTTGCTGACACAGTCAATAGGCTTTCATGTGTCTAGGTGCATGAAATACCTAAAGTGATAAAAAAAAACATTTATCAATGTAAGATGCGGTACTTTTCATAATAGAAGTCTCTGACAAGGAATCGAATAAAACAATTATTAAAAATCAATATACATAAAATATAATTATAGTAACACATTATTTTACACATTTCGACAAGGTTGTACAATATTTAACTGGGATCGGAAATGTATAGAATTGAAATAGCTTTGTACAATAAGTAGATATAGTCATATATGTAAATACGTGTGAACATGTATTAAATATTTTGTACACACTTCTTTCAAAAACTAAGCATCACTAATTGAATGGACATCGTCAATAGCTTGTTTTTCTTACCCACCAAGAGATGGCGCTAGTACAAATTTTCACTACTTAGTTCCGAATGCACGCACTAGATGGCAGTGTTACAAATTCTACATACATTAATAATACTTTTTTCGTATGCTTTTTGATACAATATAATTCTACATGAGATCGAATTTAGATAAAAAGCTATTGACTACGATCAATTTTCACGTTAGGATGGGTAAATAGTGAGTCAATCGAATAAAAAGAATTCAGACTACAACAGTACATAAACAAGGTTCGAGACATTACAAAATATTCAATACATTATTAAATATAAAATCACAGTTGAGAAGTAGCGCCAAGTATACAACACGCGCCTTTACAATGGCTTACTGGGTACATACCTAAGTTACATTGGTTGGAAAGTAAGTAGCTTGGAATTTATTAGTAATATTTCAGTGCGGCTTTTTTGGCGCATGGGTAAAATCGGAACAGCGCCTTTTTGACAAACGCCAAAGACCTTTGGATTAACTATAGTTACAGTATTTTCAGCTCTTGTACAGACAAATCATAATTTGTTGTATGTCGCACTTAGATATTACCACTTCATTAATTTATTGATTGCTGCATTTCTCTTTGAGGAGATAAGAACGCATCAGCAGCCTAATTGCAACAAAGTTCATTCATTGCGTGTTTAACGTTGTCGTTTATAAACATGAAGCATTGGATCTGGGATCCCATATCCCCTTTGAATGTGAAAGAATGTTTTATGAGACACGCAATTGGGGTGCTGGTTAACATCATTGGTGATATTTTATTAGCAGACATTTTAATAAATTTGATTTGCTGTGTGATCAACAAAGATCGGAATAGGTAGACTACCTATATTTACCTAATATTCGTGGAAGTAACATAGAGTTGATAATACCTCCTGTAAAATCCCGGAATCATAACAATTAAAACCGGGGATTATAAAAACATTTACTGGACTTTGAATATAGTTACAAATTATTGATTTGAAGAATCAAAAGAGTTGTGCGAAAACAAAGCTATTTAATTTAACAGTTTTAGTAGGTACGGAAATCTAAAAACATAATAGGATTCTACAATATAATAATTTTGTTAAAATGTATTCAAAGCGCAATAAGTAATTTGTAATCTCTTAAATCCCGGGATACAATCATCATGTTTATGATTGCGGAATTTTAGAGGAGGTATTATCAACTCTATGTTACTTACTTCCACGAACATTATTTAAATATAGTCTACCTATTCCGGTCTCTGATAATCAGTTTAGTCAGCTTTCGCTTCGAAGCGAATGCCTTCTGACCGCGGCAACCAAATTATAAATTGGATTTTCCACTATTTCCCATGGTTGCTGAAACTACCATATCAATTTTTCAGTCATTACTTTCGTAGCAACCAATATTGTTTAAAGGCGATGCGCCAGGATACCCCTGCGCAATATATTTTTCTCGTTTTTTGTTTGTTGCAATTTGCAGCTCCGTATTAGGTTATCGAACACAAATCATCAAAAAATTGAAAGAATATTTCATAAATTCATGACATATTGGGGCCAATTCTAACTGAGACAGTTTTATTGATGTTTTTAACCTTTTGAACGCCAGAGCATAAACGCATCGGTGTGCCCCCGACGCCAAGCCACAAATTCGCCGTACTTTTTGTCACATATTTGTGACGTTTGGCGTAAAGGGCAAGCGCTTGCTTGTCATGGATACGTGACAATGGCGCCCAAAAGGTTAATGCATATAATTCAGTTAAAACTTTATATTTTAGCCAAAAGCCGAGTTTCAAATTGCAAAAAAACGCTTTCGCCTTAAGAGATCTCTATTTATAAAACTGTAATGCTAATAAATATTACTTACAGCAATAATAAAATCTGTTTTCACGTGTAACAAATCATACAATAAAAGGTACGTGTTGTGTTTCTCTAAAGTGCAATTTTCTACTGTGAAGTCTAACAAATGCTATTAACATGTTACATATGAAAACAGTCATTATTATTATTACAATACAATCACAATTCCTTTAGGGTACTGCTAATCCATCTAATACTCAACACAGTGTAAAAATAACATAGCCAAGCAAAAATCATCTCTTAAAGTATCAAGAATGTTGGATATAATGTTTTAATGAAGGGTGATTTTTGCTTGGCAGGCAGAGTCTATATTATTATAATAAGTATAAATAATTACAATTAATTGTATCACAAAATCTCATATCAGTGTTTCACAACAGGCGAGGTACAAAGATTAATTCAGATTATGCTAACCCCACAACATCTTAATATTCCGTAACGAAAGAGATTTTGCGAACTTATTTATGTATTTATGAAATATTACCTCTAATGTGGAGGGCAGTGCTCTACTATGAAGTCTTAGGCTCTAGACAGACGGACTGCATTTCAACTGCAATCCAACTGCAAATCTGCAGTTCGGATGCAGTTTGAATGCAGTTGGCACGACTGCAATAGAACTGCAAACCAACCCTGCGGTCCAATTGCAGTCGGCGTGCAGTCGTGTGAACTGCACACCGACTGCAATCGGACTGCACGACTAAACAAGACACCATCACGAGAAAAAGTATATCGGCAGAAGAAAGATATTTTACTTCAAATATGAACTATAACGTGCCTTCGAGTTCAAATCTACCTCCTATCCAACAGAAGACATTCAATCGGCCAGGAACTTCAGAATCTCATTACAGCAATATTGTCTCACCTGATAATTGCAGCGATGATAGCTCATACATAAACGACGTAGTCGGTTAACTGTTTATATAGGTACATATATATTTTTTAAGTAACTATTTTTGTAATTTAATTCATAATGCCTATTCAATGGCGACAGATCGAGCTTTGCAATATAAATAATAATGTTTAAAATTGTTAAAAGCTACCTTAAAGTAATTGCAATCCTTTCTTCTGCCGATATACTTTTTCTCATGATGGTGTCTTGTTTAGTCGTGCAGTCCGATTGCAGTCGGTGTGCAGTTCACACGACTGCACGCCGACTGCAATTGGACCGCAGGATTGGTTTGCAGTTCTATTGCAGTCGTGTCGACTGCATTCGAACTGCATCCGAACTGCAAATTTGCAGTTGGATTGCAGTTGAAATGCAGTCCGTCTGTCTAGAGCCTTAAAACGATAATGAATCCGCTCTAAGAGGGAGACGGCACTATCCCGTTTACATTATCGAAATTGGATGGCATTAGCACGTCATAGTAGGGCTGCTGTAGGTCAATATACTGAGCTCCATAATAAAGGTCATATTTCATCAAACTGCAGGGACGCAGAGGTATATAATAGGAATCAGTATAGCATTAAAATATAGACATTTAAATATTACATAATATATTATTGCACTGGACACTAATCCTAGGCAAACTACTGCCAAGTCTAGAGTTTTACTAACGTATAGTAAATAGTAAGTAATCATAATAATTGAGACGGTACAAATACTTGTTAAATTTAATCGAATATTAAGTTCTACTTTTACGTCACAAGTAAGCTAGATTCAGGTCCATTTGTGATTTTGGCCAGCTTGTGACCTTGGCCAATTTAAGACCTTGGCCAATTTAAGACCTTGGCCAATTTAAGACCTTGGCCTATATTAGACCTTGGCCAGTTTGTGACCAGCTTATGATCATCGTCAATAAGTAACAAGGACCAGCTTTGACCACAGTAGGTTTGTGACTTTAAGACCATTTTGTGACCATGATTGAAACCATAACTGTAAAAATATGATGTATTAAGGTTTCCCTGTATATCCTTAGCTTATGTAAATAAACTTGTAGCATATTGATAACAGGTAACAAAAAATCACTACGCTGTTTTTCTAGTGTCGTTTTAGTAGAACTTTGTTTTTCTAATAAAATGACAATCATGATAAATTAATAAGTTATTTATTGGATTGTATTTTTTATATAAATCAAGAGATATATAAATAACTCGGTTGTAAGGGTTTTATAACCGACTTCGGTAAAGAAAAAGGTTTGTTTTAACCACGATACAGAATTATTTTTGGACGCAAATTAACACAACATTAAATTATAATTATTTTCTTGTTTTGTAACTAATTTCACCCCTCAACGCTTACACAAATATGTACCAGTCAGAACAATTCCTTTTAAATACGTTGTTAAATTATAATTATTATTAATTTAATAATTACATCTCACTCGTATAGCGATACTAAACACGAATGTACATTATTATGTATATGCACGTGATGTACACAAAATAATAATAGACATTATTATAATTATTATATAACAATGAATAAATATTCTACAGTCAAAAATCTAAGGGCCGGGTCTTGAATACCCTCGATTTCTGAAACTGTTAATGCAATTCACATTTCTATTGGTTGTTCGGCAACCAATCAGATCATCTGTTGTGTTAATTGACACTCTTAGACCAATCTGTGAATCGATCAGGTTTTCAAAAACCGAGTTTATGTTTAACAGATTAGCGAAAATATCTATGAAAATAAATCAACATAGATTGGCAGCCATAATATTTATTACTTTACAATTCTGACTCTACATACAAAATATACTTTTTTTTTTACAAAATTGTACTTTAGTGATAGTTTCATGTCTCAGTCGCTAGTCTGTATAACGTATAATTAAGTTTCCCATCCGTAACAGAAATACCGAATTTTCCAAATTTAATTCTACCTTCGTTAGTCGCATTAATTTGTACCGTAAAACCGAAAAGCGCCCTCTGTAGGTGCGACGCCGACAACGCGATCGCGTTTGCCGTGCAAATGAACGCGACGATCGCGTATTCGCGCAATGATCGTTTTGTATTAGTGCGATGCCTTATAACGGGTGTAAAATACGCTTAACAAAGACTAGAGCGACTTCTTCTTTCCGTTATAGGAAACGTGCTTGGCGAAGCACGTGTTATGTGTTGTGACGCAAATAGCGTCGCAAATTCGAAACTGTTACCTTTATAAATACTTAACACCCAGACTTCTGTGCTGGCATATAGTTCCTACTCACTCCATCCGTTTCCATATAGTTGAGCAGTGGCGCCCTTAAGCGGCGGGTGGCGAGCGGGGCAACCGCCCGGGGCCTCGCGCTACCCGAGTTCAAGAAACCTTACATTTGAAATGTTTTATACTTTAAGCAATAAAATGAAGTTATTTCACAGTAAATTATTTATTAATATTAATGGTAATAAGTGCCATCGAATTTGAAGAATTCGATGACACAAGACCGGTTTATAGTTTTGCAATTTTTTTATATAAATTTCTCATTGTGATTTTATTTTAAATTTTAGTCTGGGGAAACGCCACAAACTAATCAGAAATAACTACTTCCATATGAATTTCATAAAGAACAAGGGCCTCGCAAACATCTGTCGCCCAGGGCCTCGCCCGGGGCCTCGCCAAGGACTGCCGCCCGAGGCCTCGCAGCGGTAAAGGCCGCCGCTGTAGTTGAGTGTTAAGTGTTGCGATCAGTTCTAAGCAATCTATTACAAACTTTAAAAGGCGAACTGTTAGCTTCATAGTGTCGTTAGTGATTATTATGTTTGAAGGTAAGTGCATTTTTGTTGATTTTTATAGAAAGTTGAATTGAAATACTCGCTCCATCAGGGTAACGTTCCGAGCGTTGAAAGCGCCATCTAGTGGCGCAAATTTGAAACTTTTACCGTATTTATACTTGGTATTGATACTTCTGTGCTGCCACGTATAGCTCGTGCACGTTCTCATCTTTCTGACAGATGAGATATCGAAGGTCAAAGCAACATTTTAGCATATATATGTATTTTATTAGTATTATATATATTATCTGTATATTCTTTCCGAAATGTTAAAATTCAATTTTGTATCTTATATTTATTTATTGTACACCTACCACAGTATAGTCTTTATAACCCAAAGGTTGACTGGTAGAGAATGCCTTGATGCATTAAGTCCGCCCATGTACCACTATTGTACATAAAGTTTAAATAAATAAATAAACATTTTTTAAACGTTTTTACACCCTACATAGTTATGTTATGGAGCTCGTGGCTAAATAATAACAGCCGCACGGATCGATCTTCAAGGTTAAGCAACGCTTGCCACGGTTGGTCTGTGGATGGGTGACCATCTCAACATACCGAGACTCCTCCGTGCCTCAGAAAGCACGGTAAGCCGTTGATCCCGGCTGTCATTTATAGATCATTGGCAGTCGTTACGGATTGTCAGACGCCAGAAAATCTTGCCAAGAGGTACCGTGTCACCCAGTTAATGGGTTGTGGAGGTCTGGTAGGCAGCCGCTCCACGTAAAATACTAGTATTCAGCTGAATCCGGATTGACTGGAAGCCGACCCCAATATAGTTGCGAAAAGGCTAGGTAGATGATGATAGTTCTGTTATGGACGAGACGTGGAATCCGAAGCCCGACCCGGAAAGTATAAATTTTAGCTACTTACTAAAAGTACATTAGGCGTAAGTCTTATTTTGGTTGGACGCTTCATACATACTTTTGTTGAATTGAGATCTGAAATTGAAATTAATTCGAGTTAGGAAATATTATAAACTCAAAAGACATTCGCTGAAAAACATCGCATTTTTTTTCGTCGTCATTAGCAGAGATCGGAATAGTATTTATATTTACCTAATGTTCGTGGATGTAAGTAACATGAGTTGATAATACCTCCTCTAAAATCCCGGAATCATAAACATGACGATTGTATCCCGGGATTTAACAAATTGCAAATTATTTATTGCGCTTTGAATACATTTCAACAAAATTATTATATTGAAGAATCTTATTATGTTTTTAGAGTTCCGTACCTACTAAAACTGTTAAATTAAATAGCTTTGTTTTCGCACAACTCTTTCTTCTTTTGATTCTTCAAATCAATAATTTGTAACTATACGCAAAGTCCAGTTCATGTTTTTATAATCCCGGGTTTTAATTGTCATAACTCCATTTATGATTCCGGGATTTTACAGGAGGTATTATCAACTCTATGTTACTTACTTCCACGAACAATAGGTAAATATAGTCTACCTATTCCGATCTCTGATCGTTAGTGACAAAAATATTGGTGATTGCAATATTTGGCAAATTGATTCCTTGCAAAATTAGAAGAAATTGCTTTGGAAAGGGCAACTGATTGTGTACATGGCTTCCTGGTAAATAGACCGTGAGCCACTGGAATTATTTTATCTTCCGAGACAGCTGCGCCGCGACATACTGTATTCCGAAGGCGGGGGAGCAGGTCTTGTGACGCAGCTTGGAAGAGGCCTATGATTGGTAGAGAATCAATAATTTCTAAGTCTGTCGCTGTGCAAGCGACAAAGTGAGAAATGATTGATTCTTCTGAGTAGTAAATAATTGATTAACTTGTTTTTGTAGCCTATAACAGTCTCCAGGCTCAGATCGTACCTACCAGACTTGCATCAAAATCGGTTAGGCGATTCACAATCAACCTCACTTTCGCATTTACAATATTAATTAGGATTAGAATCGTTCTGAGTAGCGATCAATTGATTGATTCTTCAACTCAGGCAATACTAAATAGGATAACATGAACGCAACAAACTCACCGTTTACTTGTCCAACAGCGACAACCGCAGCGCTTCGTCGAACGCGCGCTGTTCCGCTGCAAGCTGCTGGTCACGCGAGGCCTGCTCCCTCGCCGACAGCGCCAGCGCCGCCTGCAGGTCGGCGTCGGCGTCCACGTCGGCCGGGTGCGGCTGCACCGGCTCCTCAGGCGTCGTCGCGTTCAGCGATACCGTGGCCAGCGAGGCTTCTATCGCTCTGCGGATAACTAGCGGGTTAGCGTCTAGCAGGCTAGCGTGGTACCTACACTATGTGCGCCAAAAATAGCTTGCTAGCGAAAAGGTTTCGCACTTTTTTTAAAGTTCTTTTTTCAAATCAAGGGGTTGTGTTGCCCTTTTTTATTTGTTTTTATTTTATAATGTTGGCAATCTGGAATTGGATAACTGTGTTTATTTTTTTTTTCCTTTTTCGTTGAGAGTATATATTTTATTGGGCAATTAAAAATGATATTTAATGCTAAACTTTCTCGTTCTTTTTTTATTATTTAATATGGGTTTGCTCTTGACTCTAGTCTAGGTCACAGATGACAGAGACAAAGTCGACGATGGAGCGAGCTTACCCAGAAGAAGCCTGTTTACTCTAATTTTGAAGAGATTAGGGTTGTATGCGTTCGGAAACACTGACGCAGGCAGAGAGTTCCACTCCTTTGCTGTGCGCATTATAAAAGACGTACATCGTTGTGTGAATCTAACGTCCCAGCTACAAAAGAACTGTAATCTATCGGATGGTTGTAGTCAGTTTCTAGCCGATCGAGGAGGTATTTTGAAGATTTATTTCAAAGGTCCTCAACATTTCATTGGGCGAATCCAAGGCTTTTGTATGCTTACATGTTTTAAAAACAAAGAACAATTGAAGTAGACGCCTAACTTGATGTATAAACTATATTAAAGCAAAAGGTTAAGTCACTATTAGGTATTTTACATCAAATTCCAGTACTACAAAATAAATATTCAACAAATAAAATATTTCAAAAACCCATCTGAGTTAACTTTAATATTTAATTCCGGTGTTTATTTTCATGATATTTCAATAACTATGTTGACCCAGACGTTTAAATAAAGATAATTTATGCAAAATATGTTTGAATAAGTTGCTATAAACATTTGAAACAGACCGCAAGGGATACAGAAATTAAAGACGACTCCAAGACAGTCTCAAGTTTTATATTCAAAGATAAAAAAAAGAAAACGAAAATGTTTGCACGGTATTTTATACCCGTGCTTGCTATCAACGGCTTTGGCGAATATTCCCGAAGATGGACGACTGGGATTCTGCGAGCTCATGAACAAATACAACTACCCGTGCGAGCGACACGAAGTCACCACTGAAGACGGGTACATTCTAAACATATTTCATATTCCAGGAAATAAAGAGAAAGTAATATTCTTGCAGCATGGCTTTATAGACTCATCGAACACCTGGGGCATAAGAAGACATGATTCTTTAGTAGCGTGGCTTTCCAACAACACCTACGATGTATGGCTCGGGAACGTCAGAGGTAACATGCACTCCCGAGCTCATATAACTCTGAACCCTGACCATTCAGATTTCTGGGATTTCACTTTCCACGAGATGGCTATATACGACGTGCCAGCTATGATCGATTACATACTAGAAAAGACGGGACAGACGCAACTTCAAGTGATCGCGCACTCTCAGGGGACACAGCTGTTCTACGTTTTGGGAGCGCTGAAACCGGAATACGGTGTGAAAATTAAGATCGTTATATGTTTCGCTCCGATCTCGTATTTGAACCACGCTCAGCAGCCGCTGTTTCCTCTCTTATCTTTGGCAGGAGGGCCGCTCTTGAGTGCAGCGTTAGGATTTATAGGTCGCGGAGAATTTTTGCGGAATTCTTCGGCATTGGTGGGGTTGTTCCGAACCGCGTGTACGCAAGGCCTCGTGGGGTATACAGCGTGCGGGTTGGGCGTCGCTTCGGTGATGTTCGGGTCCGACCCTGCTCAGTTCGAGCCCGAGTTCCTTCCGATAGCCTTCGGACACTACCCCTGCGGCTCATCAATGAAGAACGCCGTACACTTGGCACAGATCGTAGCATCGAACAGGTTCGCACAGTATGACTATGGCCTTGGGAACTTAAAAAGGTACGGCAGTTTACAGCCTCCGGATTACGACTTAAGTAAAGTTCCTTTTAACGTTTCCTTGTATGTCGGGAAGAAGGATCGGTTGTCAGCCATTGAGGATGTGGATCGTTTGAGGGCGGAGTTGAATCCAGAGATTATACAAGATTATTACGTCATACCGTACGAGAAGTGGAACCATATCGACTTCGTTTGGGGCAAGTACCCGTACATTGATGACTATTTGTTTTTACCCCTGAGTGAAAGATTGAAAAATAAATATTAATTTATGTTTGGTTATTCCAAGTTTGTGTATATATGTTTATTTTTCATACAATATTTTTTGTCTTTGAATTGTATATATCCAAGACATTAACAATTTATTACTTGCGGTTACGATTTACTCGGAGTCTGGATAGGATGTAATTTGTAAAAAACAATATTTATTCAACACGGTTATAAATGCTGTTTTTGCTAGAAGCTTTTGTGGTAGCTAGCTATTTTTTTTAATTCTATGTAAATGAAACACAACGCGTTGTTTGTTTGTATTGCATATAACAAAATTGATTGTTATTCTAATAAAAAAACACGGATTCCTTTGACTAAAAAGTACTAAAGTCATTAAGTCCACCCATGTACCACTATTGTCCATTAAGTTTAAATAAATAAATAATAATTAATAAATAAAGTATTTATTTTCAGTTCAGTTCTTAACCTAAATTAGACACTTAATAAGAGTCTAATAAGTGTCTAACTAAGGTTAAGAACATAATTATGTTGAAACTGTTACAAAATGGTCGCCTGTACTGACTTATTCGTATAATATTTTATGTGCAATATAACAAAATGTGCAATTTACTTTAGCATTAAGAAAAGCACACCACAGTATATTTTGTAAATAATAAGCTTATTCTATGGCACACACACTTGGATAATTCTACCAGTTGAAACGCCAGCGCCTGTGAATTATATTGTTTCATTTAATTATTATGATCTTTTTTAAATTTATTTTAGTTTGTCCCACTATCCGCTTCATCAGTGGGGCAAGTTGACTCTGCCTCACTGAATTTTTTCGTGGGGTAGAACACACTCGCTTCAAGTCTTACTCCCGCTTTTTACCCTTCCAAGTCAAGTGATGCAATTGTCCGAATTAGTTTTCAGCAGCCAATCGCATGACTTGACTTGAGAATAATTGGTGGTGGGTTGATATTTTTTTCCCATAAACCGGGGGTATGTGTATTTTGCCCCACCAGAGGGGGCATTCTGAGGCAAAGTTCAATAATTACACATACTGTTACATTGCTTTGTTGTAACGCCTAGCTATCCCTTCAACCGCCCCATGGCCCAGCGTTGAAGCATACGTTTTCAATCTTTATTTATACTTGTTTTTTTTTTGCAATACAGACAGTGCTCACAACTTCTAAGTGCTATGGTACTATACGTAAAAGTCTTTAGGGACAGGAAGGAGCGACTACCTCTGACTTCTACAGCCTTACAACTGGGTCATACGGTACCCTTTGGCAAGATAACTGCCACATTTTCTGGGTTCTGACTACCCGTAACGAGTGTCAGATCTAAATGGCCGCCAAGACCATCAGCTTAACGTGCTTCCAAGGCACGCACACATCTAAAGGTGCTCCCTCACCTGGAGCATTCGCTTGTAATGTAATGTTACAGAGTCGAGTCACATTGTTGAGGGAACAGAACCGAGCATTGCAGTGCGCAACTTGATGTTACAATGTGTAATATTTTGATACAACTTGTAACATGAATGAAACTAATGTTACATTACAGGCGAATACTCGTCAGTCCAGGAAGCAGTAATGTAATACTCAAAATCGAATCTGAAATGTTACATTACAGGCGAATGCTTCAGGTGAGGGAACACCTTTTGGACCGACCTCGGTTCGAGCGTGGTCGATCTTTAAGTTTCGTAAACTTGAAGATTGACTCGTACGGTTATTTGTTCCTCTACAGTCTAGCAATAAATCTGCTTTTATTATTTTACTGTAATTTTAGCAAGAGAAGGGGGTAGAAGAGTACCTGCAAGGACTTGGGGGAGGCTTTTGCCCAGCAGTGGGACACCAACGGCTAGATAAAATAAAAATATTTTAGCAAACTCAGTAGAACTGAATTATTTGAATAGTCTGTCAGGAAAACAGTTTAAATAATGATTATTATTTTGCATACAATGCGGAGACATCGATACGGCAATAAATGAAAACACTGGCAATACTGGTACATAGGAATATTTTGAAACTATTATAAATAAAGCAGTTAGTTGCAGTTAGTAACATCAAATCTGTGATAAAAGACAAGATATAAGTATGAACTAGTATTGCCAGTGTTTTGATTTATTATCGTATCGTCGTCTCCACCCTGTATAATTACCAGAGGTCGGAATTAGGTAGAGTTATTAATGTACTTACACTGATTTCATACAGCGAAAGAAGAAAGTGGATATGCCTCAAATCCCGAGATTAATTTTAAAGAGCAGAAAAATCCCGTGATTTATTAAATAAAAAAAAAGTTATTTACTTGTGCACGATTTAAACCAGTGCACGCGCGACGTTGCCAAATTTACATCAACTACATCGGATGTTGTAAAATTCCAATGCGCACATGCGCGATGTTTCCACATTTGTAGTTCGCACAACATAGCTTGTGAGAACAAAAGAAAAAAATAGCGGAAATGCGGAGCACTCCCCCGCTTTACGAAATGTACTAGATTTTGTCTCTTTCTACCGCATTCAAACTTTCTATTAGCAATAAATCGGTTAACTCATTCAGACAGCACATTCACTTATCTCTGAGGTTTTTATTATTATTTATTAGTATTGTTGGCCACACGGGATTGTCTATTATAAATCCCGGGAAGATCCATATTAGTATCAACATTTCGATGCTAGTACATAAATAACTCTAACTTAATTCCGACCTCTGATAATTACTGTCAAAACGGATGCAAAATTCCTGAAAGTTCTCGGTTGTTCCTATAAGTACACGAGTTCAGGTTGATCCACACATATCAGGGCTTTGTCCGGGATGGAACGGACCATGGTACGTCAGGAGCTCAAAAAAATATAGGTGCGTACATTTTAAATCAACTCGTTAATACTTGGAAACGAGTTCATCAGGACCACGGTCCGTCCACATCCCAGGCACGACCCTAAAATGCGGGCAAGGCTTGGCACTTTGCACGTGAGTCATCCATCGTGTAGTAGTGGGGCTGGTAACGAACATTTTAGTATATTCGTTTGTCTTCTTCAGGCTCTAGGCTCGCTATTTCACCCGCCTGCTAGTGCGTAGTCAGTTTTATTAACCTGTCAGCTCCGGGCGTTTGTTTCTGTAGCTATCCGTCACGTCGGACAGGCGCGCGCATATCGCTAATATCGTAATATAACTCCGCCCACAAAAAACGTTCTTGCGTTTCTATTGCTTGTATAATGTCACCGGAAAATTGCAAATGCCGCTAGATTGAAAAATATCGCGAGAAATTGTAAACTATTTGTTCTTAATAAGACGCGGATATTTGGAAAACTATTGAATTTGGATGGGATTTATGACATACCAAACGATTTTTTCATAATATATCGAGAAATTTTAATCTAATAAAAATTTATTAGAATCTTACGGATTCTGCAATTTTCCGGTGATATATACACACACTTAAAACGATTTGGGGTATAGATAGTTGGAAGTGGTTCAGCCTCACCTCTGCAGCTGCCGCTCCTCGCTGGCCAGCAGGTGCGGGTCGCTGTTGCTGAGGCGTGGCGGAGACGGGGAGACGGGCCGGGCTCCGCGCAGCGCCTCCCACACGTCCACCTGGCGGGTACGATGGAGTTACACTGCATGATCTTAAGCGTCGTCCTTATACAGAGATCATGTGATCGGCAAAACTGAAATGCGCCCTCTGTCGGCGGTGATGATCGCTTTGTATGGGGACGACGCCTAAGGTGTTTGAAACAGATTATATGTGAAGATGAAGAGCAGGAGAGAGAACGGAACGAGGATTCCACTGCGAAATCATTGCTATTTGGTGAGACGCTCCTATTAAGAGAGCCGCGCTGGCGGCAGTAGACGAAGGAAAGAAAGAATAAAACTTATTTAGCACAGGTACATGAAACACGCACGGTAAAAAAACAAGAAAGAGGTAGTTATGCCAAAAACTAAGTGTGTGTCTCACGACGGCACTAAAAAGGTTCATTTCAGCGATATATCAGACAAACTGATGCTGTAGGACGCTGATTTTCTAATGAACCTTTCCAAGGACGAGGGTCTGACACGCCGGCGCGCCGGTCGTGCGCGGGCGCCGCACTGCAGCCAGCTCTGCAGCTCGTCTCAACGTACGCATTGAGTCAGCATTATTCGCTCGATCCGTATCCACACTCCACGACACCTATCGTCCTGATCACTATTGACCATGTTTAATAAAATCAGTATGTACAGTGACTGACCTGATCGTCCTGCGTGCCGGTCTCCATGAGGCTCTGCTGTATGGCGTACTGCAGCAGCCCCTCCTCGTCGTCCACGCCGCAGGACAGGCGGTCGTCGGGCCCGGCCGAGTCCCGGTAGCCTCGGCCCACAGAGAAGCACTTGT
>NDFZ01005346.1:513310-542424 GCA_002192655.3 Mamestra configurata | reverse complement strand
CGTCCACGAGGCAGGCCAGCCGGTCGCCCTCGGGGATCACGTCGATGTACGGCACCGGGGTCTCGGTGGCGAATATGTTGCCGAACGTTATGCGAGCGTTTAGGACGTGAAAGAGGGGTATTTCTGTGAAATAATTAGAATTCTAGGTAATAAGCAGTAATGGTGCGTTCTGGTCAGCGACAACGTCGTCCCGCTACTGAGGAAAGAGCTGCGGCGAGCGGTACAAAGCATGGCATTAGGCGTCACGTTCGAATCCGTTCAGCGAATGCGAGCGTGGGGGGCACGTACCCGCACGTGCCCCCGCGTGAACACGTGTCGACGGCGACGTGTCCAGACTCAGCACACGTGAAGCGCGGCGCGGTCGGACCGCTGTCCGCCGCGCGATTCTCATCACCAAACCTCGCGGCCGTGCCGTATGAACAGTTTTAACACATTGATCTTGGATGTACAACAAAAAAAAAAATGTTTTGCTATATCTAACAAACCTGAATCCAAAGTATCAAACAAAGAAATAACGAGGACGGTAATTTTGATTTTAGCTAATTTCAAAGATTTTCATTATGTTTTCTTGTGATGACAAGTCAAATCAAAAGAAGATCCAAAATAACCAGAAAATTCTACCAGATACAAATTGCAAATACCAGGTGCAACTTACCAATTTTCACAGGGAAGCCAGCTGGTAACTGCATTTGAACGAAGTCTTTTAGTTTCGCGAAGTGTGGCGACGATATCGCAGCCATTAGGTCCAGGATCGGCATTATTTGTTCTTGTAACTGAAACATAATGACAGCACTATTAACTTGGAACAAGAATACGCTTAAACACCTAATGTCCGACATGATACTGCTTGAATAAGAAGTTGGTATTACTTTTTATAAGATCAGACCTTGTGAATCTAGACTCCGGTCAAATCAGCGCTTAACACATTAAACGGAATTATGAAGCCATTTGTACAGCATCTGGTAAGTAACACATATGAACGAGATTAAAAAGCAGTTTCCGACGGTCAGCTCCTCACTGCTGGTGACTTACCTCTAACGGATAGTCCTCACAGAGCCACAGCGTCGCTCTGAACTTCTGCACTTTAGTGGAGACATCGCGCGGCTTGCCGATGTCTCTGTCCAGCTCCTCGTCGGAGAAGTACTCCTGCCAGGTCACCGGCACGTGGGTCAGATCCTCGGCGGATCTACTGCTGCGGGGGCTTGGGGACTCGTCCTGTAAAGGCTGTTGGCACATAACATTATGAAAGTTATAATTTTGAAAAAGTACAAAAAGAAAGGTATTGGATTTTTTTTCCAATTATGCACCTTCTTCGAAGACCAAGGCGAGGATGGCGGTACTAGCTCGATACCTAACGAAAAAACTGGCTCGTTTAAGCAAGGGACGAAGTTCTGTGAAAAAGGGAAACGAAGACCTTAGCAGCAGCAGTGGAACAAAATAGGCTTACTTAATACACACATCAAAAGTGTCTAGGGATCAAGTACGTTTTAGAGTATCGCCAAAATCAAAAATCAAAAGTCATTTATTCAAATTAGGCTAAGTACCAATACTTTTTGAACGTCAAAGTTCTACATAAAGACAGTACCCCAAAACGCCCGCCCGTCACCACTTCCTAGTGTTTTAGCTAAGAAGAAGAAGTTGGCGCAACAAACTCCCCAGCAATTGAGGATCAAATGCCAATCGGATTCCTATAAAATTGTTTAATAGCGTATTTACAAAACCATTATAATTTCTGCAACGGAACTGAAAAAAATTGCATCGATATGGAGCGACGACATCATTTGAGAAGACGATGATGAGAGACGTCGGAATGTTTGCATGCTGGTTCCAAGCAACGTACCGTGACTGTCGCTCTTGGCACTACACAGAGTGTCATAAGCCGCCTATGGACACGCTTTCGTATCACGGGCAGCGTTGCCGAGCGACATGGAGGAGGATCTCGCATCACCACACGCAGACAGGACCGGTACATCCAAAATACTGCTCGATGGAATCGTACCCTGACCGCCATGATATTGGCTATGAGGCACCACAGCTCTTCAAGCTTGCTGATAAGCGACCAAACCATCCGAATTCGTGATTCGTGAAGTGGGTCTGTGTTCCCGAAGGCCGCTAAGAGTTCTACCTATAGCACCCTGCAATCGTAGGGCCCGTTTACAATGGGCTCGCGAACACAGAAATTGGGAGAAAGAAGACTGGCGTTGTGTTTGCTTTTCCGATGAATGTCGTTTCGGTATGAGGCCGGACACAAGACGTAGGTACTCTAGTTTGGAGGACTTCTGGACGGCAAGAACGTTTAAAATTTTGGCAGAAAGTTAATTCATATGGAGGGGGAACAATAATGGTTTGGGTCGGTATTTGGATCGGTGGAAGCACCGATCTCATTTGGATCAGGGGCAACCTCAATGCTCAGATTTATGCGGAGAGGATTGTAGGATTGTTGTTGAGGTTGATGTGACCATCCCTTTGCGAAGCCGGTTGGGTGATTCGTTTCGACTAATGCATGGCAATACACGTCCACACACGGCTAGAGTAGTCACACGCTCTCTTGCCGATGCTCGCATCAACGTTCTGCCGTGGCCTGTTCAATCGCCTGACGTCAACCCAATTGAGCACGTATGGGATATGCTCCAAAGAGCTCTGCCGATTATGGATCCCATGCATACCCCACGACAACTTTTTGACTAGTCAGAAAGAACGTGGGCGACCATTCCTAAAAGTGATTTTGATGAACTGATTTTAAGCATGCCAAATCGCTATTATTGTGTGATTCAAGTCTATAGTTGAAACACAGGTTATATATTTTTTATCTTTACAATAAAAATTTAAAAAAATCCTCATTTCAAATTGTAATTATTCTTAATTTTTACAAAACTTAAGGATAAGTTGCTAACCTAACAATAGGAATGAAAGCAAGAAGCCAGCCTGGAACACTAGATTTGATAAATATTAATTAGATATTTTTTTTTAGATAAAAATGTACTTGATCCCTAGACACTTTTGTGACGTGTTTAGACGTAGATCGATTCTATACCGATGTGACATTTTCTATGTATCTTGTGGATTCTTATATTATGATATGGTAATTCGTCTGGTAGATAATGTGCGATACAGAGAACTTTTCAAAAAACATTTTTTTTTTTTTTTCGATTATAGCTTTCTCGTGTCAATACACTATTTTTTCATTTTACCCAATATTTGTGTTATTGTTTTTTTTCTTTTAACGAAACAGATTTCATCATCATCATCATCATTTCAGCCGAAAGACGTCCACTGCTGGACATAGGCCTCCCACAAGTGCCGCCGACCCTCATCAGGTCATCGGTCCACCTTGTGGGAGGACTACAAACTACAAACAGATTTATAGAGAGCATAATTTGACTGGAGAATATCCAAGATTATGAGGATAATCCTAGAAAAGGTCCATTAACAAATAGTTGTCGTACCTTATCAGCCGCCAGTAAGGGCGTCGCAGCCTGCACGTCAGCGTCAGCCAGCGCCAGCAAGCCGGCGAGCGGCGGCGGCGCCCTGGCAGCACGCTTCTCCCGCTCCGCCTTGGGCACGTGCTCCGTGCGCGTCTTGGATACCAGCTCCACGTTGTTGGCGCCGAACACCTTGCACTCGTAGCCGTTGACGGACTCCGTCTTGTCTTGACGCCAGCCCCAGATGCCGCTTTTATTTCTGTTAAGTATAGTAAACATTTTGGTAGAGATTTTCTGATCACAAAAACAGACCCCAGTAGAAAGACGGTCAGTAGAAAGGCGTTCAAAAGATTAAGGACCGACTTTGCCAATTACAAAGAAAACGACTGGTTTAAGGCCTGAGTGGTTGGTTAGACTGCAGCCTTCATGAAAACTATATATAATTTACTTTTATCTGAATATAAATTTCTCTTTTTTTAACAGCATTTTCGGTTCATACTAAAATAACATTGCAGTCAGTTTGCATTCATTCCCAACAAGCTGGATTTTTCTACAGGCCATAAATACGCCATTACAAATACTATGCCAACTCTCAAATTCCCTCGCGCTCTAGTTCGAGGAGTACTAACCCCAGATATGTTAGCTGTTTCCGTCTCACATTGTCTTTTAGCTGCAACAATGCTGCTCTTACGGGTGTATACTTTACGACAAATTACGGATTGTTTGTCTTTTATAAATTCATGAAACCCCATCACTCATTTCATTTCTTTAATCGATTAAAGTTTTCATCCCATGATCAACAATTTATATAATATCAAATATCATCTACACTATGAAAAACCGTTCGAAACTGGATGGATTTACTAGTTTGTCCCTCAAAAAAACAGGTGTACGCCGGTTTGCAATCGCGATAACTCGAGAACTGTGCTTCGTTGAAAAAAAAGTGTTGGTACCTATTTTTTTGTCAATTTCACGATGTGATGAACTTTCTCTCGTCCATTTTGTCTAGCTAGATAGCTCTCACCGTTTCAGAGATTACGCAAAAAAACGAACATTTGTGTCGTCGGATAAAGAACAACGCACAAGCGGGATCCATAGGGACTTTTGACAAAGCATTCGTAATGACGTATTGAAGACCTGTACAAAATCCAGCTTGTTAGGAAATAATGCCATCAGCACTTTTGTCTTCCATTTTGTCTAGGTGATTAGTCTTTTATTCCTTTTCTAAACAACTCTCCACACTTACCTCTCGAAGCTAATCTTGTCTGTATCCAAGTAGTTGATGGCCAGTGGCGCGGCTAGACGTTGCTCTATGACATGGGGGGGCGGCGGGGGCCACTCCTTGTCTCCGGACATGGGCTCCAGGTACTCGCACCACGAGGTGCCGAGCTCGTGGTCTAACACTTACCTCTCGAAGCTAATCTTGTCTGTATCCAAGTAGTTGATGGCCAGTGGCGCGGCTAGACGTTGCTCTATGACATGGGGGGGCGGCGGGGGCCACTCCTTGTCTCCGGACATGGGCTCCAGGTACTCGCACCACGAGGTGCCGAGCTCGTGGTCTAACACTTACCTCTCGAAGCTAATCTTGTCTGTATCCAAGTAGTTGATGGCCAGTGGCGCGGCTAGACGTTGCTCTATGACATGGGGGGGCGGCGGGGGCCACTCCTTGTCTCCGGACATGGGCTCCAGGTACTCGCACCACGAGGTGCCGAGCTCGTGGTCAAGTTCCATTAGACTTGCTGTTCGACCTGCAAGAAGGAAACAAATATCGTGAACTGGTCTAGTTGACAAGAATTATGCAGTATCATTAGCAGTCACGAAAAAAGGGAAAAGAAAAGGTAACTAGTTCTTCTTACAGTTTTTCCCACTTCCTCCTTTCAAACCCCTCTGGCTTGCGGCCAAAGGCGAGATTTTTTAGTAACATTTTTTTTTACTTTTTATTTAATGACCCATTTGTTAGTTTTTAAACAAAAATGTATTTGCCAAACGAATCAAACATGTCCGGATCGATAACGCGTTGTTCAGGCGCGAACGTATGGGTGCCTCGGCAGACGACAGCGTGTAGGGTGAGGCGCGCGGGGCAGCGACACGGCGATCAGTGTTCGTTAGATCTCTCAAAGGAGCGCCATATTATTATTCTGTGTTTCCAACCGATGCAGTATTATAACATCATTTTATACAGTCCACTTAGTTTAATTGAATAGCCATCGCAAACACGCGTTTTGTTCCACACGCGCCTCAAAGAGATGTAAGCATATTCATGGGGGCCCGCTAGGGCCAGTGCCTGCTAGGGTTGCAGAATTGTAAGAAAGAGTTACCGCGGCCCTGGTGCCCTACTATGACGTGCTTATGCCATTCAATTCCGACGATTTAAAAGGGATAGTGCTATACGCTATGTATAGGTTCGTCTCTATCTTGGGGCGGAATCTCGATCGTTTTAAGACTTCATAGTAGGAACACAAAGTGCATTTGGAGGAACATGGGTGGGTTCTTGTAGTAGTAGTGTTCCCTTGCTGCCACAGAAAACCTCCTAGGTTAATATTATAAGAGCGAACATTTTTTAAAAAGTCAAGGAAATCTTCATGTCCTATTTGAATGAAAATTACATCTCAGATCAGTTTCAAACCAACCACGCAGAATGATATGTACAACAAGCCAACTTTCAACAAGCTAAAATTATGTTGTTGCGATTACCCATGCATAACGAGATTGATAATTATGCATTGAACTCACACAGTCATGTAACTGAATTCTCGACTAATAGGTACGGAAGAAAAAGTATCCGTTTTTTTTATTCTTTTGAATGGGAAATGATCAAATGATTACTTTCTTTAAAAAAAAAGTGTGCGTCTCGGGACGCCCGACGGAAGTCATAACTGAAACTAATCTATGTTAAACTATTTAATATGGGAAGCGTCTGTCCGACATACGACTAGCGCTGTGGGTTAGAGTGAGAGAGGAAGAGCCTGCCTACCGCTGCCGTATGTGTGAGAGAAAAGGAAGCCAGACAGACTGGCGATCGTAACGCGTTACGTTACGAAGCGGTTTACCCTCCCATAAGAAGTTATCACTTCAAAAAGTTATTGAGTTTTACAATGTTTCCATATGTAAATCAGTCCACAGTATCAAGTAAGTACAAAGCGTACATCGAGATAGAAAGGAAATGATAAGTCTCCGGAGTCTATAGTGGTCTCACATTCACATTAAAGAAAGGAAGCAATATTGAACTTACCCTGTCCTCTAAATATGTAGGTCCTGTCTCCTCTCTGCCAGCGGTTGTTGTCGAAGCCGACGAGAGTCGTGTCCACGCGCACGTTGCCGCCGCGTTTGTATACCTTGTACGTGTCGAATGGACACATCCGGGATACTAGAGGCACTGTGTACAGAAATAAACATATCATGGAAGAACTTGTAACTCTTTTGAAGTATTGTTACGCGCATATATTAATGCCGGGTACATAATGACATCAGTTACTACTAGTGCCATCTATCTACTATCGAGTAGCAGAAGTAGTAGAGTCAAGTACCTTCTAGTATTTTCTACGCTAGAACTTTCTAGGGTTCTGGACATCTGGTCAGTCGGGACCGGTATTTAGGCGAACTTTCCAGATGTTTCGACAACAGAAGGTTCTGGAATTAACTGATCTATATAAGGACCGCATAGCTCGCGACCGACGCATTGGATTTTCGATACAAGCGAATACTTCGGAAGCGATCGTCAAGTGCGATTAAAGTGATCAGTGGTGAAGTTGTGTTTTAAATAAGTGAGTTTAAAGTTGTAATTAGTGTTGTTAAATTAAAGTGTAATTGTGGTTATTTAATCGGCTGTTTTTTACTGTCACGAACCCATCTCGTTACAGTATATTGAAGGTTTTAAGGCATTTAATTAATTTGCTCTACACAATAGAATAATATCCAAAATAGCCTGGACTGAAATCACGGTGAGATTTGACTATGGCGTAACTGGCGCAAAAAGAAATACGCTAGTCATTTCTCATCATCATCACTGAAAGAAGAATCTACGCTTTGCGGGACACATTTACTTATTTATTTAATTAAGCATTTAACGCAAACAAATATTTACAGAGGCGGACTGAATGGCTTAGGCATTTTCTACCAGCCAACCTTTGTATCAGGGCAATGTTGAAAAAACACAACACATCACTGACTCCCCCGTTTTTCCCGTTCCCGTAGAAATTTCGGGAAATCCTCTCTTAGTGCTCCCCTATACTCCCCATGGAACCTACGCTTTCTCTACGGACTTAGTGCTACGCTTTCTAAGACAAGTAGTCTCGGCTGTGCGTTGTTTGTGAGTCACTCATCAGTAACGGAAGAATTTTATATATTATATTGATTGACTAGCATTTACCCGCGACTTCGTCCGCGTGGAATAGTTACTTGGGGCAGACATTTTTATTTTAAGATTATGAAGTTTAGTAAAGTTTCAGTCAATGCTACTGAACAGAGAAAGAATAGATAGTTTAACAAATGTTCGACGTGATTCTTTAAATTGGCATAACTTTTATATTTATGAACCAATTGACATGAAACAAACACTAAATGTTAAGTGAAGCTTATCACAATGTATTAGTGAAGTTTCTGATATTAGCGTGCACAAACGCACAGACAAACGGACAAAATTCTAACAATAATTGTTTTGGGTGCTATTTGCGTTGATAAAGGTCCCAATAATATTTTTTCTCACATATCTTCCATGTACAGACAGCGATCCGTTACATTTTTACTATATGAATAGATTTACAGCAGCTATCTATTTATCCACATTAAACCTGAATTTCTCTGGTATTAAGCTTACCCCAACTAGTGAACTCCCATTTCATTTCCACATAGAAGTCGGGTGCCAGACTCAACCGTCGCAGCAGGTCGGGTATACCCCCAGACCGAAGCACATGGCGCTGGTAGTCTCTTCGTGATAGCACCAGGGATAGGAGCTCAGGGTTACCTGTTGCTGTGGCTTCTTGGACCGCTGAAAAAAATGTTTAGTGTGAATATAATAGGGTTCTTATTATTACATGTCTAAAAAATCTCAATAAATGACGGAGTTGTTGTGAGCATTTTAAAAGCTATTATAAACAGACACAACACAAATAGAGCACGCAATTTTTTTATTTGCAAAATAAAATACTTAATATCTCTAGTAAATAATTGTTTTTTTAAGTAACTTCATCAGCAATTAAGTACGCACGCATAACACAAGTTTCTTTTACCTGTCCAGCCATCCTTCTCACAGTTGACATCAGCACCAGCCTCTATAAGCACCCGTGTTGTTTCTAAGTGACCGAGAGTCACTGCTAGCAGCAGAGGGGTACGACCTCTACCGTCTTTGGATTCTAGCTCTTCTTGTGACACCTGAAAAATTACATTACACAAAGTGATTCACCACCAGTAGAATAACACAAAAAGTTGTCTGTATAGTTCAATTCTGGCTAAGGTACCACTGTGGCCAATTGAAAATGTTTATCAGTTCTGACACTGAAGTTCTATAGGTTTTTACAGATTTAGAAGACTAATGGCCAACGCAGCAGACTGGCGGACAGGACAGCAGAGGATTTGTATTTTATCCATTTATTTGAATATTTAATCCAATCAGAATACTTAAATATTTCAATGCTCGATGATCCAGAGAAAACTGTACTGTGATGCTCTGAGGCCAATCATCAAGCATTGAAATATATATGTCACTGGAAAATTGCAAACGCCGTAGGATTGTAAAATTTGACTTGAAAAGTTAACTATTTTTTCTTAATAAGACACAGATATATTAGAAACTATTGAATTTGGATGAGATTCATTGTTTACAAATGATTTTTTCATAATATGTCGGGAAATTATAATCTAATAAAGATTTATTACATTCTTATGGTGTCTGCAATTTTCGGGTGACATATACATCAGTTACGGACCGCTCAGGACCGGGATGGTTGGCGATCTTTGGGGGAGGCAATTGCCTACGTTCAGCAGTGGATGGCAATTTGCTGATATGATGATGATTTACATCAGTTTGATTGGATAACTATTAAATATAATTAAAAATCCTCTGCCGTCCCGTCTGCCAGTCTGCACAGGCCATTTATCTTCTAAATCTGTAAAAACCTATAGAACTTTAGTGTCTGCGCATAACCCTAACGGTTTCTGGACAAAAACCGCAGGGATTGGTTGAAAAATCATTTGACTATGCACAGCTAGATAACGCTAATATTGTGATAATTTGCCTTCAAGGACCAGCCCTAAGGACTGAGTTGAGGCAACTAAAAATATAAGCCATTATGCTATTTCTTAACCTGTAAAATTATCCATCAGTATTGGTTATAGGAGCAAAGTTGCATGCAAAGCTAGTAAACAATGAGACATAACTATTTTGAATCTATGAAGAATTCTAGAAACAGCTAAAAAAAAAAACAAAGTATTTCCATTTGATGACCAAATGGAAATACTTTGTTTTTTTTTTTATTTGGGATGGGATTGCTCTTGACTCTAGTCTGTGTCATAGATGACATGCGTGTGTGTTTCCGAACGCATAGAACCCTAACCTCTTCAAAATTAGGGTTGTATGTGTTCGGAAACACAGACACAGGCAGAGAGTTCAACTTCCACAAATGACGTTAGGAAACATTTCTGCAAATAATTTCATCAAGTATGATATTATTGTTTATAACTAACCATAGGAAGGTCTGAATGACTGTATCCAAATGTCCCTGACATCTGCAGGAGATAATACAGTGATAAGCTGTCAGATTAGATTACTTTAGTGATTCATTAATATCTGATGACAACAAATCAATGCTGCATTTACAGAAATAAAAATAAAGATATTTTAAAAGACTTGTATTTTCACATTTCAATGCAAATGAAGTTCTGGGTTTGTTGGAATAATATTATCTTCATATGGAAAAATCCTAACATAAGATAAGCTGCTGATACTAGAGGATTACTCATAATAATATCCAATGCTAGGAATTTTATAAACAAGAACTCACAAAACTATAATTCTGGATTCTTTGTCCAGTCTGAGTTTGATTCTCATAAATAATAAATGATATTTATTTTGCAAATAGGTTACAAAACTCTTTTACACATCAAACATTAAATTTTTTTGGTTATAATAATCTAGATGAGGCTGGTGTTTCCTAGCTGACTACCCTAAAACGAAATACCGAAACAAACTCAGAGGTCATAGTCTCTTTTAAAGTCCATACAATGGCCAAAACCATTTGAAAACCATGAAGGTTAACGTCTGAGGTGGCCTTTTGAGGAAAGCACCACAGGTTTGAGTGGACCTGCCCAGACATTCCAAGCATTTGTCAGTTATCTCAGGTTTGGGAAAAAAATCTAAAAACAGTGGGTTAAATATACATTTTATTTTTAGTAAACATAACAAGTAGTCGCTGTGGTACCAGATGTTCTAATCAATTGCATGAATCATTCAGCCAACGGAACACGAAAACAGTTGTAAAAACAACTCTTTTTATACCTTACTAGAACGTAAACATCTTTTACTACACTTGCAAACTCTTTAAAAGAACCTAAAGTATTTATGGCAGTATAAACATAGTAACTCCAGATGTCAACCTATTTTCAGCCTTAAAGAGATGAACATAAGGTTCACAATATTGGCTTCTTTTAATACAATTTTTAATAAGCAGGTGTATTTTTTGTAAGATATTGGAAGAAGTGAATATTGTCTATGAACTCAATCATTACAGGATTTCAACCTTCAATTTAAGCCATAAGGCTTCCTCATAATGAGATTGTTTTTGTACTGTTTGGCTTCTTATCACCTTGAGGGACAGTTTAGGTAATTTACGTCTCTTGAAATTATATTGTAAACTTAGGAAATGCTCATTTACAGAGATGATGTACATAGTATGATTCATGGAGTTTACACATTATGAGGTTTAATATGGAATTGCTGGCTGAATGAGTCACCTTTTTGATTCATATCTGATTATTATGAATGTGTGAACTTGGTACCTACTTATATAGAATCATAACAATTTTTTCCTTATGTAATAAATACTAATCACATGTTAATTGTTTCATATGTATAATAAAACTGTAACTGCAAGTTTTTCAGGTATCATTTCAAAAGTTAAAGTAAATCCATAACTGCTTACGATAAACACAGCATACAGAAGCCAGACAGAGTTCGATTAGTATTCTCATTAAAAAGAGCTCGATAAAAATTATTGATACCACCTACGTTCGCGAAACACCCACTACAGTTCAATAGCCGGGGCCCGAGAGTCCCGGGTATAACCTCAAATAACACCGATTAGTAAGAAATTTATCATTTTAAACCTATAATAAACAGTCGCAACGTACCTGATGAGCGTCAAACCGAGCCTTCAGCTCCTCAAACTGATTGTTCCACACTAACCAGTGAATTGGATAGCGTCTCGCAACATCTTCCGCAGTAAATGCCATAATGTCAGAACATATAATTATCTTACACCAATAAATAGCACACAGTCTACTTTATACACATATCATTACCTAATTACGGGTAGTCACACTGAGCGCGTTAATTAATTGCAATTAAAACAAAAAAATACGCAAAATTACGCTCTCCACCGAAAATGTCAACGAATTAGTGTTGTCAACTTGTCATTTTGGCAATGTGATTCGAGAAGCTCGTAGAGGAACATCGATTTTTCTCTCATTTTGAAATAAATAATATGTTCCATGTTTATGATAACATTTTAAATCTTGTTTTTATTTTAGGCGTTTTTCTTAAGAAAGCGTTGCAAATTAATTAAAATTGAGTTACTTAATCAGTTGATTTTTTTCAGTTTTTCCTAATCAGCCACCCGTCGATGAAGTTTTAAATTGATGCGTTTTATTTGAATCGAGTCTGAAATCGTTTCTAACCGAGATGAACGTTTTGCAAAGATATCTTTAATTTTCTTACTTTTGTGACCAACAATATAATAAAAGGGCCCATTTTGGTAAATATTATAAAGATAATATAAATTGCTAAGAAACAAAAGTACCTGCTTGGAAAACTTTTTGTTCATTCATGTTGTTCATAAAGTGATATGTTTACTGTCTCCGTAAACGTTAATCATAATTTCAAAATCATATGAAAATTAATATGACGGATTGTAAAAGTAACAAAAACAAAATTTACGTAATAAATTCAAATAGATATGTGTTAAAAATAAAATAAAATGAGCAAGGCGTTATTAACAAGTAGTTTAAGACATCTGGACCAAGCGGCTTACTTTCGTCCTACTTTTATAGCCGCCAAAACGATAAGCTCGAAAGCAGAGAAGAAAAAAATTGCCGTGAGTTTTTCAATGTTTACTCTTAGGATTACTTTTTATCTCATGTGGTTCACGTTCGCAAAACAAAACGTCTCGATCCAATCAACGAAATAATACGAACAGCAGCTAGACTATAAATAAACAATTTTCTCCCAATCTTTTCATTTTCAGGAATGCTACCATGTTCTGAACTTACCACCAAACTCAAAGCAAGATGCAGTCCGCCAAGCCTTCCTGGACCTTGCGAAGAAGTACCACCCAGACTCTGGGTCACTAGAAGCTGATATGGACAAGTTTGTAGCTGTTGAGTCTGCATTCAGGACCCTCACAAAACATAACACTGGAGTTAGCAATAAAGAGGAGGTGGAAAAGATTGTGTATGATATCAGGGTGAGTTTTCTTTCATTAATTGTATGTCATACAATTAATGAAAGAAATTGTATGACATACTTGAAGTTGAGTATTTGCTAAACTCGACTTCATCCTGAAAACTGGTTAAGATTCGGTATTAAAGTAGGGTTTTACACATTCTTACCTCAAAACACTCAATGTAGAAACCCACCCTAACTTCTCTAAATTGCGAATTAGACAGGTTTCCCAACCTGTTCACTCCTCGTCTCCTATAATATTTGTGTATTTAATTTGTTTATTCAGCTCCTCCTATCTTGAATAGAATTTTTCCTTCCAAAGATAAAGATGTTCTGATAAACATCCACAATAGGCTGATGGATGATGACTTATTATAACTTGTTATGGTCATGGTGTCATTTATTCTATCTCATAATTTATTTGCAAAAATTTTGATTGCAGCACACAGCACCTCAACATCGGCAATACCTCAGCTATGAAGGCCATGGTCATGGTACTATTTTCCAAAGACAAAAGCAGTACACTCAAGCTCGAGCCCAGAAAGCAGCTATAAATGTTATGGAACATCGCCTTGAAAAAGCAATTGCTTCCGACAAAACGCTGATGAAGAAGGGAGAAGGATATAGAAAGAAACATGACATTAAAACAAAGTATGGTTTTGATAGACTGGTCGAGGATTTGATACAGGAATCTATTTCTAAGGGAGAGTTTGAGAATTTGAGTGGCAAAGGAAAGCCTTTGAAAAATCAAACTAGTAATCCTTACGTTGATTTTACGACACATAAATTGAATGAGGTCAGCATGATAATCCACTGTTTTCAATAGCACCCACATAGAATATTGGTTATTGTTTGAATTTATGAAGTGAAAACTTCTTTAGCGGCGTTGCGCACTTTTTGGGATGGGTAATAAATGTTAAACTCGCGTCAGTACAAGTGACCTGATCGAAAATTCGTTAGACGGAGGGAAAATTCTGAAGTATTCAATTTTCAATGTAATATAAATTGTCATGTTTGTGTGTGATAGCGCAATAAATAAATATTGTATTTTACCACATAAATGATTTTACTTTTATACTGATAAAAGCAATTCGTGCGAAATTATTCCTTAACCATTCCAAAATATCAAAAATGCACAATGTTAATGTTCAAGTTTTCACTTCTGCGGGCACAAAAACAATCCCCGAGTGCAACCCGCACTCGGGGATTGTTTTTTTTTTATATAGAACTAGCGACCCGCCCCGGCTTCGCACGGGTGCAATGAAGATTCTATAAATATACCACGGTTTTAGAACTCTGGTTTAATGTATAGTAACTTGAAACTGTGTCATATGTCAGTGTTTTCGCGAAATCATCCTGAGAACATAACTTGAACGCTCTTTATAGGGCCCCTGGCCGGCAACCGCTATGTCCCTGCATTTTAACTGTAATATCTTCGAAAATATAAATTACATGTTGTAAAGATCCATATTGATCCTACATAAAATGCACAATGTATTTAAGGTACTTAATTGGATAAGGATTAATGATGTATTGCTTAAAATCGCTTCGAAAATTAGCCATTATTTCTCGTAAAAAGTAAAGGATAAAAAAATGGTTATTGTGGGTTATCCCTAAGAGATAGACATATACCATCGCGGACTTTTTTGTAGACCTTTTTAAGGTACTTATACAATACTGTAGTACATTATTTTGATCTATATCGTAGAGTTCAGCCAGCGTTTGTAATGTAAGCGAAAAAAAATGTGTTTATTTACGACACCACATTAGAAACCTTTGAAATTATCAGTGTTTCTCTACTATATTATGCATGTATATACATATAAACCTTCCTCTTGAATCACTATCTATTAAAAAAACCGCATCAAAATCCGTTGCGTACTTTTAAAGATCTAAGCATACATAGGGACAGACAGACAGCGGGAAGCGGCTTTGTTTTATACTATGTAGTGATACTAGTTTAAGTTGAACATTCGGAAATAACAAGATTTTTTAGAAGGGGATTCGAATTTTTTTAGATGTCTTATACTATCATATTTTTCCAGGTCCTCATCAACAATGGCTTTACACCAGAATGGATAACATTAGCCAAGGAAATAGATCAAGAGATTGACAACTTAAAAGAAGAAATACGGTCAGACAGAATGCCCCTTGGTCCTTATCCACTGTCCGAGCAGGATGTTTCAAAATGGGAGAAAATATGCGAATTTAATAGAGAATTAGCATCATCAATTAACATGAAAATAAACAAATATAATCTTATAGTTCCTTTGTTAAATAAACAGAAGTTTCATGTAGAATTTGACAAAATATGTGAAGATATTTTAAAGAATGGTGTCCATTCTGTTGTAAAGGCTAAGAAAGAAAACATGAATGTAGAAAAACCTGAATATGTTAATACTAGTGCTGAAGACTTGTTTGGGGTGTTTTTTAAAGCTTTAGGTGATTTAATAACTTTCAAAGAGAAGAAAAATTCTTGAAATAAATGCTCAAGTAAATATGGTTTAGTAGATTTAATATAAAAAATTTACATAATAGATTGAATACTTATACAAAACGATCTTGTCTAGTGTTTCCGAAAGCATACAACCCTAATCTCTTCAAAGTTAGAGTGAACAGGCTTCTTCTGGGTAAACTCGGTCCATCGTCGACTTTGTCTCTGTCATCTATGACCTAGACTACAATCAAGAGCAAACCCATCTCAAAAAAAAAAACATTTGCACAATAGAATGAAACCTTACTTCGATTTATCAATCAAAATATATATAGATTATAGAAAAGGCTAAATATTTCTACTTTTATTTTTTTAGAGGCGTATCTGTGATATTATGTAGATATTTTAAATATGTACTTAACAGGATAATAAAACACTTGAAGTATATACAAAAGTTTTATTTCAAACACACTTTAAAACTTAACATACTTACATTTAAATGGCATTTCAAAAACATGCATTTTAACCGTATAGAAACATAATATATGTACCTACTGTGCATACAAAAAAAAAGTATGGGTACTCAACAATACATAGTCACTTTAAATAATTTTCTTTAGATTAACGACCATTTAGCTTAGTTCACCAGAAACACGCCAATTTTGGCATGAAATACAATAACAGCTGTTTTAAAATTTAGTTAACACATTTCGAACATTGCAAATAGCTCACGTGCTATAAATGTGACAACTATAAAATATATCAAGCAGAATTCGCCGTAATAATTTTATTAAACTTTTTAATATTTTGTTCAACATTCAAAACTGTAACGACTAACAGAACAATATACTTTACCTAATAATGTGATAACGTTATTCTTATATACAAATTCATATCAAATTCGAGACTTTTACATACTTATATATTAACTTTCTTCACAAGTTTCTCTGATTTTTGCACAGTAAAAATAATATAATGGCAAAATGTTTTACATAATGACTCACTCCTAAGGTTTTTAGAGGAATAAAATCAGTAATATTCTACTGCAGCGTAGGAATGTATAATTGTGTAGATTTACATACACTTGGTCCCATTATATTGAGATTAACATGTACAAGTCTATAGTTTCATATATTCGAATTATTTAATAATAGATACCTACGGATCTTATGCTAAACATATTCGATTTCATTTAAAGCAAGACGGAAGCCATCTTAGGACATAAATAAATTGAACATTGACAAAGTATTGTTCAATTTTGAGTTGGAAGACTTTATAGTAAAATACGTAAGGTATTTAAAAATATAGGCTGGAGTAATGCAAATGACTATTGTCGCTAACGTATGGCTTCCATCTTAACCATTCTGCGTGGTGCAGTAAGAAGAAAATCGCACATTGGAAGATATTAGATTTTATGGTTACAGGAAAAAATAATCGATTCAGAATCTCAAACAATCATCAAGTTTAATAATCACGTTGAGTATTTAACTCAACGTAATACATGACAAAGTTCAAATTCCAGTGCAGACATAACTTTTTGAATTTTTGTATCACAAATCACCAATCACAAATTTACAGTACATAGTTGATTACATATTACACATGTAAAATCTGAGTTATAGTGGTCTAGGAATCGATTTGATTTGACAAGTTACCTACGTATCCGTGCATTTCCACCCCAGTGCACCACAGGCCACCCCACGTCGCGGTCGGTCAGCCTAGGAGGCAGTCATCCTAGGAGTACCACATGAGCGTGCCGTGCTGGTTGAGGCGCACGCGGCCGCTGGCCAGCAGGCGCAGCGCGCGCGGGTAGGCGCGGTGCTCGGCCTCCAGGATGCGCGCCGCCAGGCTCTCCTCGGTGTCCTTGAGCAGCACGGGCACGCGCTCCTGGACTATGATTGGCCCGGTGTCCATGCCCTCCTGTGGAATGAAGATGCAATTACAATTTTGCTGTTGAAATTAAAAAGGTACCTGTCTATTTTACAACTGATATGAGACATTGTAGTTATGTTGTTGCAGAAGTGACTGGCCGCCCGTTTTTTCTAAGACGAGACAACATCTAAATGCAATGGTTTAATATTCTTAACACAAAAAAATGCGTTTTAATTTGACCATTGCAAAGTGTAGTCTAGTGTTAGTAAAAATTGGCTTGGATCGGAAACAAAAAAGAGAGGCATTTTGTACGAAAGAAATTTCATTATTTGACCTTCTATCACGGACTGGAACACTAGATTTAACAAAAACCTGCTGTACTACTAAACAGCGAAAATTAATAAGAAAGATGTGAAATATGAGAATATGTTTTTCTATACAAATTGACATATAAGCGAACGTTTACGTTAACGCGTTCGAGTACGTTTAAAAATTCGCACAAGTCCTCGTTAGTACGTTTCGTCCTGTAGTTTCTACTTCCAAGGAGAATGAACTAAAGTACTAAGTATGTAGGTTATCAACACTCACATCGACGAAATGCACCGTACACCCACTTTCCCGGTCGCCGGCGTCCAGGCACTGTTTCTGCGCCTTGAGGCCGGGGTGACGAGGCAGTAGCGATGGGTGGATGTTTAGGAGACGACCGTGCCATCTGTAAGCAAAGCATATCATTTAGAATAGTTATTTATGATACTAGTGCGGTAAGTTGGTTTTTACAAACGAGTAGAGTCGAGGGCTTACCATAGTCACGAGTTTGTAAAAACCAATTTTCGCACGTGTCATACGTTTTACAACACATTTGCGAGAAAACCAGTCCATTATAGGTAATGAAACAAACTTTTATGGTTTAAATATCAGTCGGAAAGTCGCAACAATCTTTGACGTTCCATATATGAAAAGAGCGTGAATTTGCAAATGGCGCCACGTGCGCGTAGTGAAAATTAGAACTACACCTTTCGGCTCATTTTCTCTTTAGTATTAAAATGAGACAAACGTATTGGAGCAAAAGCGCTTTCAAGGAGGTTCGATCATTCAGCTTATAACCAGTTATGTGAAACTCCTTGGTAGAATTCTAATATTTTATAATTGTAATATGACAAAAAAAACCGTAAAGAATACGCACAACGCGCCATCGACCCGGGCCTGGTGGTGATCGGACAGCGAGCCACCCAACGCTCGGTATCCTCGCTTCTTCTGTAGCGGCGGTTGGGGCTCGCCTCCTCCTTCGCTAGCATTACTGCTTCGCATAAGGAGGTGACCTCTTCCCAAGCCTCCTCGCTCCGGACTATGGATTCAACCAGGGTCGGACGCGAGAGGTCGCCGCCGCCGATCTCCTCCACGAGGACACCGTGCTCCGCCCAAGCAGGGCAGACCTTCACCGTATGCTCCACCATGTCCAGGCAGAGTTACGTTCGCATTTATGACATTAAGTGTGGATTTTTAAGAATCATTACTTTTTCAATCCGCATCACCTGACTAACCTTTACTCTATTATTTTGGGGTCGGCTTTCAGGATGACCATTTGCAGTATTACATGGGGCGACTGTCTTCTGTCCCATGGGGTGTGCAAGATAGTGAAGGTACTTACTTTTTAACAAACTCAGCGGACAGGATCCTCATGTACCCCGCTAGACACACGATATCGATCTTATGAGCCTCTAAAGCTTCCGACACTGCGCGGTCGAAATCTTCCCGCGACGCATAGTCTTTGTGGTTGAATACCTAAGAATAAGATGGTAGAATTATTGTAATGTTTAAGTTTTTAAATTACTCTATGAGATACTAAATTTAAAGTTCAGAATTTGAGTTGAGTTTTACCTAAATAGACACGGTTTGGTATGAATTCGCGAAAATAGCATGTGAGAACGGTTTGCAACAAGAACGAAGATGGCGTTAAAAATTAGTTGTCTGTAAAATCGGTTTACGGACGATAGTTTAACGTGACAACGTCATAACAAAACATTGATGAAATAATCGTAACGTTACAATGAGCGTAACGTTACAATGAGTCATCCTTTTTCGTGCGTGCAGCCGGCGTTCATCGATTTATTAGACGTTGTCACGTCAAAAATCATACATATAACCGCAATGTGCGGCTCAATCTCACAGAAGAAGCTAATTCCCTACTTCTGCGAGTTGGAATCGATTTTGATACGAACCAGTCCAAATTGACTTCAGGAGGAGCAGTGAGATGTACGCAAGTTTCGACATACAGATTTGAAATTTGTGTTCAAACGCACAATTAGAGAATAATCTAGTGTAGGACAAACTTAGTTATGTTTTTTAAAAGATGGTTTGTGTTTTTCAAACGATGGGTTGCGTTTTTCAAAAGATGAGTTATAATTATCAAAAGATGGGTTATAATTATCAAAAGATGTGTTTTGTTTTTCAAAACTTGGGCTATATTTTTCAGAAATTGTATTATGTTTTCAGAAATGTTTAATGCTTTTTAAACAATGGGTTGTAGTTTTTCAAAAGATGGGTGACGTTTCTCAAAAGTTATGTTACGTTTTTCAAAATTGGGGTTATTTTTTCAAAAGTTGGGTAATATTTTTCCTTTATTTGTCTACTCACCAGTGAAGGCACTCCTGCCTTCTCAGCTCTCTGCAGCGCATAGGCGTCCTTCTTGTTGCTGACGACGAGGCAGATGTCGGCGCACATGCACTGCGCCGCCTCGCGCGTCGTGTCCATCAGCGCCTGCAGGTTGCTGCCGCTGCCTGACACTAGCACTGCTACCTGGCGACGAAGCAATGTTTATTATGATAACTGAATTGTAGGGTCTCGTATTTCAAGGCAAGGATCTCTAACGACGGGACGGGCCCGTCTGTGCGTATCATATTAAACCGAATGTTAAACAGGTAATGAGCCACCGCGGTTGCATATTTCACAAAAAGAATATGGTCTCTCACTTAACATTCGTCGCTCACTATTCGGAATTCCGGACGCAGCACGGAAGAGTGTTCATACTACGACGGGACGTGGGGGAGCAGAGCCGTGCAACAACAGGGCTATAGCAATGAGGGAGCGCTTTCCTTTAATGTATTATATCTTCCCAGAATTTGATCCTTATTAGCGACACTTTCGGATGATGGTGTAAAATATAGGACATATTTTATTTTTCAAATTAACTGTGTGTTTCGAGGCTAGGAATAGTGATTTATCCAAGATCCAATCCAATGCAGTATTAGTTTTCATCAATATCAGACTCGAGACTCCTTTCAGTGTTTTCGATATTTCTCACAGTTTCGGATTTATAAATTCTGCACGCAAATACGCGCTTAGTCGTGAAGTTGCGGAAACCAGCCCGATTTACATACATACTCGGCGTTATCCAACATAAATATTTTCATGTAAACTATGGTAAGTGTTATGGAACCAAAATAATTTCCTAGTTACCTTCTTCTTAGGTAAGAGCGGCATCCTCCTGGTGAAGTCCATGGCGGAGGCGAAGTTGTCCACGAGCACGCGCGCGCCGCCGGCCGGCCGCTTCTGTATGCTGCCGATCACCATGGCGCCGAACGCGCGCGTTGTGTTCATTACCTACGACATATTAAACAAATTCATTCAATTTCTATTCGATTATTGTGCAGAAATACGTTAAGGAGCAACTACAAAGGGGTTTGATAAACCCAGATAAAGGAAAAGTCGATGTTGATCCCTTCAAAATATTTTCGATCGTTAAGCGATCAGTTCAAAGTTCGAAACACATCGCATAGTTAAACCAATTCTACGTCGCTCGACGTCGAATGCTGTTGACATCGATCCGATCAGATCAATTCAGCATGACGGCCATGCTATTAACCAACTATAATCTAGATGCATCTTTAGAGACGTTTCGTCAAACGTAAAGAGTTAAGTTCCAGGGTCAGCCAGTTATATCTTATCGAGAGGTCATCCCAAGAATACTAAAATCTTCATCGTGAAATTTTAGGCCATCAATCGACGGGATCATCAATGAAGAACCGATTTTTTTTAAATCATGCACCCAGCTTATGGGTTGAACAAAAGTTCATCCCTGGGAATTAAACTGGCTTCCCGAGTCATATCTATGATTAGCTATTTTCGACAAAAAATATTATGCTTGGCAGAAAGGCTATAGTTGCAAGGAAACCATTGTACTCGAAGATCTACAAGTATTTATAAACAAATAAGTCCCTCACCTCCGCTTGATCTTCAGGAGACACGACAAGCACCATGCCGATACCACAGTTGAATGTTCTCAGCATCTCCTCGTCTTGTACCGAGCCGGCGTCCGCGATCCACGAGAACACCTGGATATAAGATACAAGTTAATACACTGAAAGATAATATTTTTGATGTTACTTTTGATCATCGCCTAACTCGTCCAATACCAGGCACTGCATAACTATAAGGACTGGCCTGCAATGGTGAACTCCAAATTAGGTTATCCCCAATAGAGGGACATGACGTGCTAATTAAATTAGATGTGAAAATAATGTGCCAAAGGTTTCTAAAAGGTTCTGAAAAACTGCCCAAGTGCGAATCGGACTCGCGTGCAAAGGTTACATAATAATAATATTTTGTTAACTTTTTACTTTTAAATAATATACTTCTTACAGGTTTTCCTGTAATATACAGGCAAATTCAATCAAGGCTATTATCAAAATTTTAGACTCGGTATTTTCGATCGTAATTAAAAATCGTAAGTAATATAAAAGAGGAAGAATGGTAATTTTTCGTCTAATCTCAATAACATCAAAACTATTTATTTTAAAACTACGAAATAATCATTATTAATAATTCAAACCCTCACAATAAGCCCTTTCATATGATATGTATCACGGTACAGTTTGAAAAACTTTTATTCGATTTTTTAATTCATCCATCACAGAAGTTCCCATGAGTACCAAATTTCTACAGAATCGGTCCAGTAGATTCGGAGAAAATTGGCTGAGACCTACAAACAGACACCCGAGTGATCCTCAAGGGATGTGCTGTGCATACCGGGTGCACGTGCCACCAGTGCGCGTTGAGCCTAGCGCGCACGGCGTCGGGCACGACGCGCGGGATGTTCTCCAGCAGGCCGCCGCCCGTGATGTGCGCCACGGCCTTCACGCGGTTGCTGCGCAGCGCGGGCAGCACGCTGCGCACGTAGATGCGGGTCGGCTTGATCAGCTCCTCGCCTGGACGGGAATACCAACTATATTAAACTACAATAGAAGGAGGTAGTCCCTCATTATTGAAGATAAAACCATGAACCTTTATATAGGCACTTGATAAAAAATAAATAGAAAATTTGTACATTTCTTATAAATTGCTACCCAAAGTAACTATTCAACGTGGACGACAACGCGGGCAAAAGCTAGTTAAGACATAAAGTTGTCTCGACATATCGTCCTTTACACTTTATAGTAACTAAAAACGATTCATTATTTGTTTATCGGGCACCTACGACATTCATCTGGCGCCTACCTTAGTATCCTCATGTTCGTTCAAGCTGCAGACAATCAGTTCATTTAATAAAGTTTCTTCTATGAAGCAATAAACTTACCAAGCGTTAATCCCTCCTTGCTGAACGGAGCTTTATCGTTGAGCGCGAGCCCAGTCTTCTTCATCAGTTTGTGGATCAAACTGAAGCCGTTGCTGTGCACGCCGTTGGATGGGAGACCGATGATTATGTCGCCAACCTGTTGGAAATAACATTATCAACATTAGCTCTTCTCTCTCTCTTATTGCTCGGAGTGGAAGGCTATGGGGGAGACTTGCCTATGGTCGACGCCGTATTAATTTGCAATAACGGTCATTGACCCAGTTATACTTTTTGACATTAAGAATGTCAAAAAATGTAGGTAGGTCAATTACCATTTTTCCGAAAACAGAAAAAGAGACATAAAGCCAGGCCCTGCAGCCCTTCTATGACGTGCTGATGCCGTCCAATTCCGATGATGTAAACGAGGTAGTGCTATTTGCTATGTATAGCTCCGTCTCCCTCTTAGAGCGGAATCATGATCGTTTTAAGACTTCATAATGCCGGCGCCTGAATCGTCATTTATCATGATCCTGTACATTTTCTAGTAATGAAAAACGATTAATATTTTATTGTCCAAGTACCTTTTTTTTTTTTTTTAAGGATGGGAAATCATCAAATGACTTCTTCCGCTCTGGGTGGAGCGGAAGGGCGTGTCAGACTTACTGACTAAAACCCATCCGTGTTCCTTCTAAAGCCCTTTGCGTTCCAGGGCCGCGGTGACTCTTTCGAACAAATTCCGCAACCCTGGCAGGATTGTCCAAGTACCTACGAAGAGATATTGAGGAAAGGGTAATGACACCTACGAAGAGATATTGAGGAAAGGGCAATGACAGTTATTACGAATTTATCTGGCGTCGACCATAGCAGTTGGACAACATAAATTGATGAAAAAAAAAAACTTTAGTTCATAGCTCGTTAGAAAGAAAGAAAAATGTTTATTTGGGACTCGCACAAGACAAACAAACCAGTACAATAAAATTAATAACTAAACAGTATAATAAAATAATTATTTGTGCGAGGCCAAAATATCTATCAAATCCCTATCAAATCCCTATCTCAGCTCGACCCGAACAATAAAAGCCAATGCTAAATAGATCATGCTGTGGATAAATATTAGCCGGACGGTGAGTTGTAGCGACGCTGAATATCCAGAATGTAATTCTATCTATGTGATGCTGGCACTTCGTATATTTGCGCAAATATTCGTCTTACTTAAGTGTTAAAAATGAACTATATTTTGATGACTTTAGGGTATATTTTCAATTATACAAGTAACGCGAATATTTTCACAAATACACCAAGTGAAGTGCCACCCTACGTGAGGCCAATAACAGTTAAAAACTACAATGGTTTCCGTCATGTATAGGAACAATAAGCTGAGATAGAGTATTTCTTAAAGAAAACACTCAAGACTGGATTTTGAAAAAAATTAAAATATTTTTCTCGGTCAACAGCTCTTAGTAGCCAAGAATCAAACAAACTATTCTGTAATTTCAGCTAAAATAAAAATACCACATACATCAAATCCCAATTGCAACTTTTCCCATACAAATCAGGTTCACAAATAGGTAAATTCAAACCTGGCACAGAACACTAATATTTATTTAAAAATAAAATTATTTAAGATGTTTATTAAAAATATTTTTTTTTTATATTATTAATTTATTACTTTATTTGGAATAAGTTTCAGATTTTTTTTTTTTTTTAATTTGTGTTCACACATTTTAGTTTCAAAGTGTAACAGGCGGCGTAATGCGGGTATCACGACATGACGTCATGTATTTCCCGTCACGGCAAACGGGTTGGTTTTACTGCAAATGCGCGCCAAAAGATGAGAAGAGGAGATCTAAGTGTGTTTTTATTATTTTATTTTTCTCCTTTTCGGTTTATCTTGCTGTTAAGGTGCACCTGTCATGTTCTATTTCTGCACCACACTAAGGTCCACTGATAGAAAAAAACCTATCGCAGAAAGTCCGCCTTAGATTGTTTTTAGAAGTACACCAACTTATAAACTACTTACCGCAATATCATTGATCTTGGGCAGTATATGCGACCGCTCCACCACTCCGAGAGCAAAGCCCGCGATATCGTACACTCCTGGCTCGTACATGCCCGGCATTTCAGCTGTTTCACCACCTGAATAAGAGAAAAAAAGATATTGAAAAAATAGAACCATTAAAACATCAATTAAGCTTCCTGGTTTCAAAGCTGGTGACGTTACGAAGAAGGCACACGTCATAAAATACAAGTAGCGGTATGGTATAGAGACTCCTCCGTCCTTGCAGACCTCTTTGGTGGGCTGCTACAAAGTTGAAGGGCTATAAAGATAAATTACAAAAGTACCCCTTTGCAGGAAATATTTTTTTTAAGATAAGGCTTTTAATTAGGATTAGGGAAGTGGTGCGGGCGAGTGTTTTGCGAGGACCGTCTTTATGTTAAACTTTAACGTTCAAAAACCGCTCAATCTCAACCTTAAAACACGTTGGCTCACAGGTTTGCACGATGCTCACTTCCCCTTAATACCACGCTCTTTCGTTACACAAGTGCAGGCTGTGGGCTAGATGTATTTTTTAAAAACTCACCAATGAGAGCCGCAGAAGACTGCCTGCACCCCTCGGCGACGCCCGACACGACGTTCCTAGCCACGTTGACGTCGAGCGAGCCGCACGCGAAGTAGTCCAGGAACGTGAGCGGCGCCGCGCCGTTGCACAGGATGTCGTTCACGCACATGGCGACTAAGTCTATGCCGATGTGCTGTGCTAGTGTAACTCACCAATGAGAGCCGCAGAAGACTGCCTGCACCCCTCGGCGACGCCCGACACGACGTTCCTAGCCACGTTGACGTCGAGCGAGCCGCACGCGAAGTAGTCCAGGAACGTGAGCGGCGCCGCGCCGTTGCACAGGATGTCGTTCACGCACATGGCGACTAAGTCTATGCCGATGTGCTGTGCTAGTGTAACTCACCAATGAGAGCCGCAGAAGACTGCCTGCACCCCTCGGCGACGCCCGACACGACGTTCCTAGCCACGTTGACGTCGAGCGAGCCGCACGCGAAGTAGTCCAGGAACGTGAGCGGCGCCGCGCCGTTGCACAGGATGTCGTTCACGCACATGGCGACTAAGTCTATGCCGATGTGCTGTGCTAGTGTAACTCACCAATGAGAGCCGCAGAAGACTGCCTGCACCCCTCGGCGACGCCCGACACGACGTTCCTAGCCACGTTGACGTCGAGCGAGCCGCACGCGAAGTAGTCCAGGAACGTGAGCGGCGCCGCGCCGTTGCACAGGATGTCGTTCACGCACATGGCGACTAAGTCTATGCCGATGTGCTGTGCTAGTGTAACTCACCAATGAGAGCCGCAGAAGACTGCCTGCACCCCTCGGCGACGCCCGACACGACGTTCCTAGCCACGTTGACGTCGAGCGAGCCGCACGCGAAGTAGTCCAGGAACGTGAGCGGCGCCGCGCCGTTGCACAGGATGTCGTTCACGCACATGGCGACTAAGTCTATGCCGATGTGCTGTGCTAGTGTAACTCACCAATGAGAGCCGCAGAAGACTGCCTGCACCCCTCGGCGACGCCCGACACGACGTTCCTAGCCACGTTGACGTCGAGCGAGCCGCACGCGAAGTAGTCCAGGAACGTGAGCGGCGCCGCGCCGTTGCACAGGATGTCGTTCACGCACATGGCGACTAAGTCTATGCCGATGTGCTGTGCTAGTGTAACTCACCAATGAGAGCCGCAGAAGACTGCCTGCACCCCTCGGCGACGCCCGACACGACGTTCCTAGCCACGTTGACGTCGAGCGAGCCGCACGCGAAGTAGTCCAGGAACGTGAGCGGCGCCGCGCCGTTGCACAGGATGTCGTTCACGCACATGGCGACTAAGTCTATGCCGATGTGCTGTGCTAGTGTAACTCACCAATGAGAGCCGCAGAAGACTGCCTGCACCCCTCGGCGACGCCCGACACGACGTTCCTAGCCACGTTGACGTCGAGCGAGCCGCACGCGAAGTAGTCCAGGAACGTGAGCGGCGCCGCGCCGTTGCACAGGATGTCGTTCACGCACATGGCGACTAAGTCTATGCCGATGTGCTGTGCTAGTGTAACTCACCAATGAGAGCCGCAGAAGACTGCCTGCACCCCTCGGCGACGCCCGACACGACGTTCCTAGCCACGTTGACGTCGAGCGAGCCGCACGCGAAGTAGTCCAGGAACGTGAGCGGCGCCGCGCCGTTGCACAGGATGTCGTTCACGCACATGGCGACTAAGTCTATGCCGATGTGCTGTGCTAGTGTAACTCACCAATGAGAGCCGCAGAAGACTGCCTGCACCCCTCGGCGACGCCCGACACGACGTTCCTAGCCACGTTGACGTCGAGCGAGCCGCACGCGAAGTAGTCCAGGAACGTGAGCGGCGCCGCGCCGTTGCACAGGATGTCGTTCACGCACATGGCGACTAAGTCTATGCCGATGTGCTGTGCTAGTGTAACTCACCAATGAGAGCCGCAGAAGACTGCCTGCACCCCTCGGCGACGCCCGACACGACGTTCCTAGCCACGTTGACGTCGAGCGAGCCGCACGCGAAGTAGTCCAGGAACGTGAGCGGCGCCGCGCCGTTGCACAGGATGTCGTTCACGCACATGGCGACTAAGTCTATGCCGATGTGCTGTGCTAGTGTAACTCACCAATGAGAGCCGCAGAAGACTGCCTGCACCCCTCGGCGACGCCCGACACGACGTTCCTAGCCACGTTGACGTCGAGCGAGCCGCACGCGAAGTAGTCCAGGAACGTGAGCGGCGCCGCGCCGTTGCACAGGATGTCGTTCACGCACATGGCGACTAAGTCTATGCCGATGTGCTGTGCTAGTGTAACTCACCAATGAGAGCCGCAGAAGACTGCCTGCACCCCTCGGCGACGCCCGACACGACGTTCCTAGCCACGTTGACGTCGAGCGAGCCGCACGCGAAGTAGTCCAGGAACGTGAGCGGCGCCGCGCCGTTGCACAGGATGTCGTTCACGCACATGGCGACTAAGTCTATGCCGATGTGCTGTGCTAGTGTAACTCACCAATGAGAGCCGCAGAAGACTGCCTGCACCCCTCGGCGACGCCCGACACGACGTTCCTAGCCACGTTGACGTCGAGCGAGCCGCACGCGAAGTAGTCCAGGAACGTGAGCGGCGCCGCGCCGTTGCACAGGATGTCGTTCACGCACATGGCGACTAAGTCTATGCCGATGGTGCTGTGCTGGTTGATCATTTGAGCGATTTTAAGCTTTGTGCCCACGCCGTCTGCGGCTAGCACAAGGACAGGGTCCTGTGGAAACACGAAGGATGTTTATAGCAAAGCGTGCAAGAACTATAGGTGGCAGCACAGGAGCGTCAATGTCAAGTATTTATACTGAAAACGTTCCGAATTTGCAACACTAGATGGCACTTTATTCGCCGTGCGCGTTCCCTATAGTTCAGAGAAACGTTCGAGTATTCGTTTTATCAAGTTTATAAGGAGGATAAAAGAGTGAACGATATTACTTTATGAGTCATCTTAAAACAGATTTATCGTTGTGTTAAAAGACATAGCAGTAAAGAAAAAAACGAAGTCATCATACCTTGTATTCTTCTTCAACGGCTTTCAGTTGGAAGCAGCCTCCGAAGCCGCCCAAACCACCGAGGACACCGGACCTTGATGTCGACCTGCAGATGTAAACAATCTTGTAACATTATGTCTGAGAAAGTTCTGTTTTTCTAGATGTTGAGCTACGTCTACTTGAATTAATAATTCAAGATAATTTAAATCCATCACCAACAACTTAAGAATCGACTTTAGTATTGTTTTAAGTGATCATTTTAAATTAAAATGCCCTAAGAAGTATTGGTAGCAATATAACTTTGAGTAGCAGCTTTCAAGGTTTGTTTCAAATAAAATAGAGCTGTTTGTACCAAAATTTGATAATAATCTTGAATTCTGAGTTAGGGCACGCAGGGTTCGCGCAAGGCGAGAAAGAGTTTTTAATTCTGTCGCCAAGTTCCGCAAGCGAGTTCTACGCGTGGGGCACGTTTTGACCATATCGGACGTATCGGAGCCAAACGAGCATCGCGCCCTCCGGGTAGTAAACCCTACTGTCCCCGTAACCGATCGGCTCGAGCTCCTAGGCACGGAGTCGACACCCATTTTTTTTTTTTTTTTT
>NDFZ01005346.1:445817-503597 GCA_002192655.3 Mamestra configurata | reverse complement strand
GTCACCAGCGACCCGTTGGCGCCGCGCGCCACGCCGCTGTGGAACACCGCCATGCCCGGGGTGGACTGCACCTGCGTCAGACCTGGAACGGAAGCGACGCGACTAGACGGAGCTCGAATACTTACATTCAAATAGAACATCTTTTAATCGTTCTATAAAATCTGTGTTTCTGGATACTACAAAATTCATTTCAGCAAGCAGACGGTACGACGTAAGATTTTTTCTTAGGTATACAGAAAGCAGATACAAAAACTGCTATTGTCTAGTAAGGACTAAATTTAGTTTATGTTGACTGATTACAATGATAAATACCAAACACACACATAATAATTTACATTCAACCATATTTTTTTAGTATAAACCGAACCTAATCAATCGAGAAGTTCATATTCTATTGAACAATCATATTTCTGTTGATGTTCTTTTTTCAACCCGACTTTCACATCAAAAACGTTATCAAAACCAATCAAATAATGTTTACATACCGCTAATAACGCAGCCCTTAGTAGATGTTTCAGGATATCCCTTGGATGCGATGACCACGCCAACAGCAGACAGTTTGGTGTTCCACGTCACTTGGATCTGCTTCAATGTGCCCTCCACACATGCCTAAAAGAAATAATATGATCTTACAATTAATATTATTATTTTTTATTCTTATTTTGTGTGCTATTTGGATGTTAATCTGGCAATAAACAATTTCATTTATTTTATCACTGCCTTTTTAGGTCTGAGCAAAGATGAGATTTGCTTTTTTTCTGCGATTTTTCTACCGAAATTATTTCATTCCGTTCCGTTTTCATTATTCCGAAATAATGAGTAACTAAAAGAAGTCCTTAAAGAAAAAGAAATAAAGAATATTTTCTTCTGCCTAAGCCCAATTTTTATACCGCCAAAAAATCAAAATAGATGTAAGTAAATACTTCTTAAATATTTTCTCTGGCTACATTTCAGTCAACGCCATTATCATTATTTTGCCCTTTTCACAATAATAACAATAATATCTTGGGACAACTCACACAATGTCATCCGATCCCAAACTAGGCAGAGCCTGTGCTATAGCAACCAGACAACTGATAAACATACTTATATATTTCTAAATACATACATATTATAGACAAATTACACCCAGACACAGAACAAATGATCATTCTCATCACACAAAGATTTGTCCTGGGTGGAAATCGAACCCGGAGGTTGTCTCCGGTTTAGCAGTCAGGGTCACTAACCACTCAACCAACAGACCAATCTATTTAGGGTCGGCGCAAGATCTCTGCCTCTTCCATACTCCTCTATTAATCGTCATCAGTAGATAGATACCCCCTTTCTAAACATATGAAGGGTTAATATAGGTAAAAATATTTTTTCCTTACCTTCATAACCTTATACAGGTCAGTCTCCAACAGCGTCATGAGGACTTGTGTCTCCGGGTCGCCGAACCGGCAGTTGAACTCCAGCGTCATTGGGCCTGACTTGGTCACCATCATGCCGGCGTATAGAACACCTAGAAACAATGATTAAATTTAAAATAAATTGACAACTTACTTAGGACGCTTGATCAAGTCTTTCTACGAGTACATCGTTCTCACATATATGTATGTTTGTATAATTTTCAAACGAATAATATATATTATAATATTATCTCTTGGGACAACTCACACACGGTTATCCGATCCCAAACTAGGCAGAGCCTGTGCCATGGCAACCAGACAATTGTTAAACATACTTATATATTTCTAAATACATACATATTATAGACAAATTACACCCAGACACAGAACAAATGATCATGCTCATCACACAAAGATTTGTCTTGGGTGGGAATCGAACTCACGACCTTCGGTTTAGCAGTCAGGGTCACTAACCACTCGACCAACAGGCCAGTCAACCAATGACTGATGTAACCATATTGTAAAAAACATTGATTTAAAAGAGTGTCCATGGAGTTTCTTGCACGTTCTTCTCCATAGAGATCAATGCTTTGGAATGTGTAATTAGCTTCATCTCTTTGGACAGACCGCCCTTGACTATTCAAAAGTGCCTGTAATGATTTAATTGAAATAAATGCTTTGAGTTTGAGAATTACTATTAGAAAAATGTTACTATACTGTTAATGACTTCCTGAGTGATTAATATTTATAACTGTACCTCAATTTTTTCTTGTAATTGACATTTTTAATGATAGTATTTTTTTATAATTCCTAGATAAGCTTTATTGAATTGGTAATCGACTATATATGTGACAATTGAGTTATTTATGTGAATTTTGATGACACTTTAGTATCAAGTCAATGACAATTGTTGTATTGTAACTTCAAAAATAATGATTATGCATGCCGTAAGGCTAAATGTAGCGGAAACACCCAATTCTGTACCATCTCAAGCTTGTACCTACATTGCTGGCAAATAAATAATTTTGGTTCTGATTCTTAATGATAGGTAGAGGTTTTAGTGACAGTTTTGTTTCGTGTCGATTGTTTCAAACTAAATTAATCAGTATTTGGCAACCAGTACAGTTCTATCATTTATTTATTTTGTAGCGGCATCAATGCCGCCACATGATAAACTAAGAAACGAATTTTTTACGGCAACAAAAAGAACCGCAGCGCCATCTACGCCGAACTAACATCGAAATCCTTCATCGCGCAAGCAAAGTTCTCTATGCGATTTGAACATATACAACAGTCCGAATATCAACTATCGGGCAGTAGCCGACAAAACACAACAACCGTCTGGTTCGGAGGATCCTCCCCTTTTCGGTGGAGGTATGCGGGGCTTTACTCTCTGTTCCGCATACCTCCAAAATTTATTTATTAACACTTTACGCACACAAATGTGCAGGAGCGGACTTAATGCCATAGGCGTTCTTTACCAGTCAACCTTTGGGTGATCAATCATTGATCTCGCTTAATTCCTGGTAGACCGTGCAGATAGCTGTACACGACACGGGCAGCAGAGGCGGTGACGCATGTCTTGTAAAGGAGTTATTCACATCCCATCGGGCGCATGGCTTAGTACTAGAAAATCCTATTCAACAATCGCCTTAAACAAAATTGTTCAACTCCAAGCCTTTTGGCACTTTCAGAATCTATCAAATGCATTTCGCTTAATATAGTGTCATTCGACAATTTAAATTCAGCTAAAAGAATGTTTTGACGAAAAAAAAGTCATAAATTTTATCTGAAATTTCAATTTGACCTATAACATCAGAAGCAAGCGTTTCATGATGTAAGGCGATGAAAAGTAAATCTGAATTTCTGTAAAAATGTACTCCATACATATCTATTAGGAAACGCGACCTTATCCATGCAACAATAAGGTGTATTTTAGTTATTGCAACAGTAACTTGAGATGAAATCAATACAACAATAAAAAAATATCTTCCATACATTTATCTATAACGGAACGCCTTGGCAACTGCAAAAGTGACAAACAAACAAACGCAATACTAAAAAACAATTGCTATCCCTATTTCACCCAATTAAAAAGCGACCTTATCAATACAATAACAGGGTGTAATATCGTGTAGTTAATTTAGATGAAATCTTGTTTATTGAGTATTTATCTAGTTGTAATTGTGCGTCCGTGGTTGGTATAAACAATGATGGGTCAAATGCCATTGACATACGTAATACATTCGTGTGACGTAACAAGTCTTCAGTTTTAAAGCAAATGTTTTGCCTGATGTGTTATTGATAAGATTAATTGAGTTTTTTTATGATATTTGAACGCTATTTTTTGTTTTGGCTAAATTGTGTTATTGGCAGTATTAATGAGGCGTGCCTTTTATGGCAATAAAACATAAATAATCAATACTGTTTGTTTGACAATCTTACGTAGTAGTATTAGTTGAGGAATAAGGAAGATTCCTAAAAAACCTATTAAATCCGTCAATTAGATTACCAAAAAAGAGTGGACACGAGTTTTCTTCTGCCATGTAAACAAAAATGAAGACGATTCAGTCAGTGACGTCAACTAGAAGTGACGTAACAAGTGAAGTGACGTTTCAAAAATAAAACTTTGAAACGTTTTATCTTTTAAAATTTTTATTGATTGAATGAAGCAAAAATACGAGTCTAATATTTTTTTTCAAGTAATTTAAATAAAATCTTTTTTTTTAAACCGACGTACTATTAAAGAAGTCATGTTTAATTTTATCTGGGAAACATCCATATTGATACAAATGAGTAACTTTAAATTCTAGAAACCGTTCATATGGTCAGTAATGCTAGTCAAGAATCATAGTCAATGGCAGATATATTACCACAGCATAGTACACATACAAGCCCGTACCTATAAGAAGGCTTTGTATGGGCAATCTATAATTATAACAATTTTATCTAATGTGACCATGTAATCATTGTTAACAGTAAAGTTGTTGATGCAAATAATCATGCATTGATTGGTTTTCTTAACCCTCATTTATCGTTTTATAAGATTTGCCGTATGAAAGGCTGTAGCAGCATCAATGTTGCCACCAAAAACCAACATCTACATCACAACAAAAATAACTGCAACGCCATCTATCCCGCCAGCTGCGAACTACCGCAACGCCATCTATCTCAACAGCTGCGAACTAACTCAACGAAATCCTGCATCGCGCAAGCAAAGTTCTCCGTGCGATTTCAACATACACAACAGTCCGAACCATCTACTATCGGGCAGTTGCCCACCAGACACAACAACCGTCTGGTCGGAGGATCCTCCCTTTTCCATGGGAGGTTTGCGGGACTTTACTCTCTATTCAGCTTACCTCTATAGGGTCTTTAAAAGCATACACACCTTATTAGAGTACAGCTACCCATTTCTATTTACCTTATTCAGAATAGATCCTTTTTCCTTTTTTCTTAAACCCAACCCTGAATTAAATAAAGGGACCCACCGTAATTCAGAAGCACAAGGAATTGAAGAGCTGGCCAACATGTAAAATCTATACTAATTGACACGTTGACTACTAAAATAAGCGGCTACTGTAGCAAACCTCCTTCGTTAAACCATTGTTTTAATCTTACAATGCCGATGAAGAGAGACTAAGAATACAGCTTAAAAAATTTTCTTTCCATCTTTAATTAAATTCTATTTTTAGAGACAGACGATTGTATTATCAAAAACCAACTTTTGCCCGTGACTTTGTACGCGCATATCCCGTTTTTCCCGTTCCCGTAGGAATTTCGGGAAATTCTCTCTTAGTGCTCCCCTACACTCCCCAAGGAACCTTCATGACAAATTTCAGCTTTCTACAACCAGCAGTTTCGACTGTGCATTGTCCGTCAGTCACTCATTCACTCAGTAACGGAATTTGATATATTAGGATTGTGTCAGTGAGGTAAACTTAAATAATACTACTACTAATTAATACTAACTTACTAATATTTAATACTTCTTAGCTGGCTTCTGGCTTCGCCCAGGTGAAAGTCGTAAATGATTCCAAGGGAACATATTTGCGAGATAAAAATATGTATGTATGTATCTTTTCCACGACATGATCTACCCGTGCGCCAAGTGCACTTACCACAGTATAGTCTTTATAACCCAAAGGTTGACTGGTAGAGAATGCCTTGATGCATTAAGTCCGCCCATGTACCACTATTGTACATACAGTTTAAATAAATAAAATCAATTTAACCGTCAAGACGTAAAAAGGTAATAGAGTGACTTAATTTTTCATTTATAATATCAATATGGATCTATCTAGCTTACCAGAAGACCTACCTTAATCTAGAACCCATCTACCACTTCAAATAAAAACCCTATCGGCAAGGATTAAGTTCCAAAATTGTCTGCTAGCTATCGCCCTTACGGATAACCTATGACTGATGTTTAAAACATAGGAATTTTCCAACAATACGCTTGTTATTCATAAAGTCGATAGTGCTAATAATATAGAAATTCGTGTGTAAAAGAATTTATATTTCGATTTGCGATAACACTGTAGTTGTGACGTTATCTACAATTAATAAATGACGTGTGTAATATTTTTAAATATCGCATCTATCTATACTAATATAATAAAGCTGAAGAGTAAGTTTGTTTGTTTGAACGCGCTAATTGCTCGAACTATTAGTCGGATTTGGAAAATTATTTTTGTATATGATATCCACATTCAGGAGGAATGCGGGATATGCGCGTACGAAGTCGCGGGAAACAGCTAATAATAATATAAAACTACAAGGCCCTCTTTCACTTCTAGACCTTAAAGAAGGAACTTAAGTCAAAGTCAAAGTCAAAACGTTTATTTCAATTAGGCCATTAAACGGCACTTTTGAACGTCAGCATATACAGTTCAGTAAAATAATAATATTACATTAATAAAGTGACTCTACTGTCCATTCGGAAAGGTAGATTCTTATGGAGAAGAACGGACAAGAAACTCCATAGTTACTCTTTTCAAATAATGATTTACAAAATTTGGTATACAAAAAATAATTTAATATTATGTGAGTACGATGCACCCAGAGTATGCTACTTATAAGAACAAAGTATTACCAGCAGAGGTTAACTTAGTGATATTACTTTACTTAATGACAATATTCGTATTCAGCATTCGAGATAATAATCAAACTTTGTAATAACAAACTCAACGTTACTTACATCACAAATTAAACATTCCATTGCAACCCATACATTTTTAATACTAATGCAATGGTCACATAAAAATCAACTTTAAATTCACAGCGCTAAAGTCGGCACTTGAGTTCATGGATTGAAATTATCTCGAATTATGAATTTCTAGTATTCTCCTTTTTCTCCTATTATCGTGTTACATCACAAAGATGCTTTGCATATCGAAAATTAAATAAAGCCGATATTGACCCTATAACAGAATAACAGACAGATTTTTTAGAGCTTCCTCGTAAGGTCTCATACCTTGGACCTCTCCAAGGTATGGCTCCAAATAAACTTGTGTTCAGTAAATTATACATAACACATTATTACAGATCCAAAAATCTTTTGGAAATAATCAGCCTACAATATGCCTTCTGAAATAGAAAAAGCTAAATGTTAGATTTATGTGAACTGTGGCGATTTAGTTGAGAAAATATCCTGTTTTGTTTTGAACACGCTTTTTCAAGTCCAATTTTCTAGGTAGAAGATCCCTTTATTCATTCAAGATGTATTTTAGCATAAGTAAGAAGACCTCATATTCAGTTGAAAAAATTTGGAAATATGTATCCCCTTTTGAAAAGACTCCTCAATTATTATTCGCCAGACAATTACACTTTAAATTCATTGAGCTTATCAAGCAGTTAGTCAGTCGAACATCCCTTTATCATTCCATCATCATCTCTCTTCGTCATCATCGATCATCCCTTCATTATCTACCTATTACACAGCTTCCAATACAAAACTTGAAATAAAACCGACACTTACTAACACGCGTTGCATGGCATAGTTTATTTTATAGAATACAGATAACGTACTCAAAGATGGCAGAGTGCATCAAGTGGAGCACCAAGTCAGTAAGAACTCGTTTTTATCGGTTCTTATACATAATACAAGTAATAGATAAGTTGCTGATATAGTAATAATTGTTCTGCGAATAGGACAAGGGTCCTTTGTTTTAGAAAAGGGAAAGTTAGTACAAAAACACTTAGTGGTTTAGCCTTGAGCAAACCAGTTCATCTAAAGCTAGGACATACCAAGTCCGGTTCTAGCAAGATAAAAGATTTCCCTAGGTTAGTTTCTGTTTTGTCTGTGGTGTGCTGGTGTGACCAGAGACACGTTTAGGTTAATGTCCAGTCCAGACATGGGCTGGCAGTGATGTGTTATTTTTCAGTTTTTATTTATTTTAGTTATAATTATTGTAGTTGATAAGTTTTTTTAGTTTTTTAGTGTTCTGTGCGTTTTTTCCGGCAGAATAAATTGATTTTCTTTCTTTTCTTTTCTTAATTGGTTCTAGAAGTTCTGCTGATGCATTGCGCCATCCATCGAGATCATGTGGGGCAATCATAGTTATCATACCCAAACCGACACTTTTATTCATTATTTTATTATATTTTATTTTATTTGGGAAAACAAACAATCGTACATAATTCCAAATAATTTCAACCATCGCCCCAACTTTAATATCGACTTTAGCGTGTGTGTTTTAGGTGACAATTTGTATTAAAAGCCTAAAAAGTATAGAATGAAATGAATTGAATAGAAAGAATTTGAACATTATCAAATACATAGTGTTTGTTGTTCCAAACTTGGATAATTATCTCGGATTCAGAATTGAAATAAAGCGATGTAGGGTTCCTTAACCTTGCCGTAACAATCCTAGTTGGTTCTTGATGTCGCTGTATGCAGCATCCGGTAGAACTTCTTTCGTGACTAAACTTCACCACTCAGTTTTTCCAAACGCATTTTGGACAAAAAATTACACTCCTCAATTTTTTACACAAAACCCCAAACATAAATCAATCCCATAATAAACTACTTAAACCACACTCACCAACATACTTAATCCCCTCAGCCTTCAGCCCGTCCACAGCCCTCTGCAGCACCTGTTCCTTGACATCTAACAGCTGGTCAGGGGTGATCAGCGGACAGGGGCAGTAGGCCCCCATGCCGCCGGTGTTGGGACCGGTGTCGCCGTCCCCCACGCGCTTGTGGTCCTGCGCGGGTGGCATCATGGAGACTGTTTCGCCATCTGTGAAGGCTAGGACCTGGAAAAGAGGAGTTGGTTTTAATATGCTGGTATGGCAGAGGAGTATAAGCGCTGATTGTGTTGTGTTATTTGCGCGTATCCCCATCCCCATGAATGCCAAATAAGACTCTGCCCAGTAGTAACTCCCAGTCTTACTGTCTAGGTTGCATGCGCCATGAATATTTTTAAATGATGACGATCAAATGTCATCATTTAATCATCTGCCTAGCCTACAGAAGCTACAGAAGAAGACGCCCCGGGCGTCGGGAGTCGCAGGGCGATCCCCGACCATCGTAGGCGTGAATCTGCGGACGGCGAGCGTTGGGTGACTCGCTGTCCGGTCACAACCAAGCCAGCGAGATGTCAGCATAGTAGACGGAGCCCGCTAGGACCAGAGCCTGTCAGGGTTGCGGAATTTGTTCGAAAGAGTCACCGCGGCCCTAGAACGCAAAGGGCTTTAGAAAGAACACAGATGGGTTTTAGTCAGTAAGAGTCTGACACGCCCTTCCGCTCCACCCAGAGCGGCAAGTCATTTGATGATTTCCCATCCACAAAAAAAAGCCTTTTCCCAACTACATTGGGGTCGGCTTCCAGTCAAACCAGATTCAGCTGAATACCAGTATTTTCTCAAATAAAATTTATCAAAAGTCATCATGCTTCATAGAAAATAAACAAAGGATAATTTCAAGAGGATACACAGCATCCGACGTATGCTGTGGTCAACAATCTGTATGCAAAGAATAGTGGTCTGTCTCAGTGAACAGAGACATAACGTGAATCAGCATTAGGAACCCTAGATGGGAGGCTCCCAGTTTGATTTATCTATTTATTTGTTCAAGTGGGACCAAAACACTTCCTGTTCCATAACAAAACAGCTGACATTCTTTCACACCCTTATTCTCGCGGAAAACCCTCGTGAATGTCATTATCAATTACATAACAATCAACAAAAATCATGTGTTCTAATTTAATTCTGTGACCTCTTAAAACATCGAATGACAAACAACTTTGTTTTTTCTCTCTAAAAGATTTATCAATAAGAATACTCACTAATTGCAATTGTTACTTAAATCATTCGTTATCGGAACCCCAATGGGTGCTTAAAAAATATGTGATGAATTGACCTCTGCTATCACGTGTTGATGTGTCAAGATACTTCAATTTTTTCTCGATAAATAATAAGCAACACAATTTCTGGGCATTTGTGGCAAGGTAAGGATAAAAGGTTAGAACAATTAATGTTTTACTAGCCCTAGGGATATTTCTTAACCTTTTGAACGCCACTATCACGTACACATGACAAGCTAGCGCGTGTCCTGTACGCCAAACGTGATACGAATATGTGACAAAAAGTACGGCGAATTTGTGGTTTGGCGTCGGGGGCACGCCGATGCGTTTATGCTCTGGCGTTCTAAAGGTAAGCATATTTGCCTGACAGATATTAAATATATATACATATATATGTGTGTGCGTGTGTAATCACGTCATATTTGCCCCACAGTATATGTATACTGTGGGGCAAATATGACGTAATGTTAAGGCTGTATCGCCACGTCTCCATAAATATATAATGTAATTCGCCATCATTCATTTGCATCTAGTTCAAAGCATACGATTGCCGATGAGCGTGTCCTACGTGAGATTTTGCACGCAACGATATATTTTTTGCAGAAGACTTATTCTTTTTATTTACGACGTGAAAGTGACTTTCAAACTAGTAGATAACTAACCTGTAGATTGATTGATTTATGTGTAGGTCTATTTTAAACGACTTTTTGACACGATCGGACGAAAACAGTCCTTCAGGCCACATAAAAGTATTGAATGTGTTTCCTGATAGCTACAACCTAGGGGTATTTAAGTCATTAGTGAATAGGTTACTTTTAAGCAAGCGTGCTCCATCTTCAACCACATTATTGCTTGCCTTCAGATGACAATTGGAATGAAAAAAAAATACTTACTGACACCTCATCGCCTTCAAGCAGCTCCTCAATAACGACCGTCTGGCCAGCGGACCCATACTTGGCGTCAGTCAGGATCTCGTCCACAGCCTGGCAAGCCTCCTCCTTGGAGGTTGCAACCACCACACCCTTGCCAGCGGCAAGACCAGAAGCCTTCACTACTAGGGCTGGGTATGTAGCGCTAGAAAGAAAGAAGTTTAATATTAGTATTTTAAAAGAAGATGTAGTCAGCAACATTAACCTTTTGAACGCCAGAGCATAAACGCATCGGCGTGCCCCCGACGCCAAGCCACAAATTCGTCGTACTTTTTGTCACATATTAGTGACGTTTGGCGTACAGGACACGCGCTTGCTTGTCATGAATACGTGACAATGGCGTTCAAAAGGTTAATAAGAGTATGCTTAGATGGTTTGGTCATGTTGAGAGGAGGAATGGAGGGCGACTAACAAAGGATTTACTAGGCAAACGTAAGTGGAAACGCCGGGAGACGACCTAGAAAGGACCTATGTACACAGATCTTTTTGCTGATGTTCTTCGGAAAGACTAGGCGCGTAGAATTCGCAACCTACGTGCGTGTATTGCCAGATGTGTGAACTTGAACGAAGCAAAACGAACTGTGGCGTTCTGTATTTTCTGAATACTACCGCGGGACAGCTAGCAGGTTCGTTGTAGAAGGGCTATTAGAATTATTAACACTTGTTTTTTCTGAAAGCATAGCTGGGTTCTGGTAGGTACTTCTGGTGTGAAGGATATGAATTCCGGAGAAAGGCCATCATTTATTGGTAAACACGACTTGTAATCAGGCAGACCGTTTGGCCTCCACCAGACAAAAATATCCTGGAAATAACTTACGTCCGGCTATTTTAAAGTCAATCTTAATGAAGAGTTATTATCTTTCTTTGTCACTATAATTGCATTATGTAGGCCAATGTTGCTGAAGAGACGTTAAGTTTTTATTGTTTACATGATAAATTGATCTAGACATCCTTGAGATAGTGTCCTTTGACTTAATGACGTTTTTCTTCATTAAGAAATTTCCGGAAAGCTTTTATCAACGCATGACATTAATTATTTATTCATGTCAACTTCATGCACAAAGTTAACCATGGCGAACTTAATGCTTTAGGCCTTCTCTACCAGTCAACCAAGGACATCACTGCCTTAAACAGGCAGTTGAAGACTAGGATTTTTTGGAACATTCAAGGGTCTCGTAGAATTGGCCACGTGAGCGAGGCTGCGGGAAAGTTAGTATTCAAATACGTTTCGGTGCTCTCAGTCTTTTCGAGATAGGGTTCAGTTTAAACCTATTGTTCTCGCGAGCGGTGCAGTGGCCACAGCTAAACTTTCATATAAATACGGATACGAAGACTAGAACAAACCAGACTCATCCGCATTGTCCCCTATCACCTTATCGTTCTCAATGTACCAACATTATAAACATAGATATCAAGCTATTTGTACTAAAGCTAGCTTCTCACGGCGCGTTATATCACCAGTGCGTGCACGGCACGTCAACTCGAGCGTTTGCGAAAAGTTATTCGAGGTAAAGATGGCGGGCTCGTTTGTTGGGATCTTCTCTATGGTCGTACATGGCGTAAACTGTGCCATCTAGCGTTGCCAATTCGAAACTTTTACGTCATTTATTGACATTGACGCTTCTGTGCTGTCACCTATAGTTGCTACACGCTCTCTTGACGGGAACGTGCACTGCGTCGACAAATCCATATAGTGTTGCAAATTTGGAACTTTTACCATAGAAATATATATATGTATAGTGTCGGACTTAAAAGAATAGCACCATCCCATCACTTCCTGTGGGTGTCGTAAGAGGCGACTAAGGGACTCACCAGAAAATGGGCAGCAGCATTCTCTGTGCATTACAACAGCTACACTGCGATCGCCAACCCGCCTGCCAAGCGTGGCGATTATGGCAAACCCCTCCTTCGGGGGAGGCATAAATCCAGCAGTGGACGTCATTCGGCTGATGAGGACCATAGAAATACTTGACACTCACTCTTTTGTGCGGCCACCTATAGCTCAAGCTGCAAGTTGCCTATAGCCGAAGCGCGTGCTCGGTCGTACAAAACGGTTCGCGCGTCCATGATATCACGCATCGTGGAAAGCCAGCCTTACAGAACAACGCCGGATAATCCGGTCTCTGACAGTCACAGGTTAAACCGTAATCTTAATTATGTAAGGTTATTATAATATCTATATCGAAAGTAGTTATTATAACACATACAGGGTTAAATAAGAATAATCTAGTGTTTATGAAAGGGGCGTGTGTTCGAATGCACGTGCAGGTGAACGATATTTTCCGGATAAAGATAGAAAAGTGTGTAGACTTGTGACTGATTGGACTAATGAAGTTATGACGTGTCACGGACTGAGGCAACAAATTAATAGGGCAAGACATATTTATCAACATTACTGTACTTATACAAAGTTTGTGCAATATAAATATGGGGTTGTTAAAGACCAATATTTCGAGTGTCTATTTATTGTTAAACGATACTTACCTAGATTTTGTGCTTTAGTTCACAAGTCAAGTAACAATAAGTTTAACTTTAGCGATAAGCAGCCCTACTATGACGTGCTAATGCCATCCCATTCCGATGATGTAAACGGGATAGTGCTATTCGCTATGTATAGCTCCGTCTCCTCGTCTTAATCGTTTTAAGACTTCAAGGTAGGGCCCTAGACCACCCATTGTGTCATCCTATGTTATATTTTATTCTTCTATCTTTTCTGTAACTTATACTATGGTGTACATCAGGGATTTTAAGGAGCTCCGTAACCGTAAATCTATTCCTAACCGAAGCCGGATCCGATACATAACATTTCGGATAAAGGTGTAGTCTAAAAAGACACATTATGACAGGTTTTCTGCTCGGACGAGCCGACCATCTAGCCGCATGCGTCACTTGCAGGATTGTTTATTATTTCTATTTGTTTTTTACTTTTAAACTTATCGTTAATATATAATATCCGCAACTATAATCCGAAGTAATTTCATATACGTAACCGTAACCAAAACCGGTAAAATAGTAGTATATTATTTCTTAATCCATATCCAGATCCGAAACATCATATCCAGAACAATCCTGGTATACAGAATAAAGAGTATTCTGTTCTAAATAACGGTCACCGAAAATACTCGTAAAGAACACCCAAGAAATAGTATATAGCTTTGGAACTAGACAGACACTTGAGAAATATACAATTTGAAGAAGCTACGTGCAGACATAGATAATTTTAACGTCGCCCCTTGTCATTATGATTAATAGGTCCATCACTTATTAATTTTATCAGCGACATATTGCAGTTCCAAAGTGCATAAAGGACTATTTAAAGTCAGGAAGGAACAGTCCAGACTTCTCGATGTATGTAGATCTTATAGCTAGATCTAAATATGAAAGTGCATGTGCAATCAAACGTACGGATCTCATATTCATTGAATGGGTCATGAAATAATTTTTGAGCAAGTTCAATTAATATTTTTTGGTCTTTTTGTTGAAGTTTATCAGAGCGACCATCGTTCTATGGTTCGACTTCCTCATAAAGGAGATTGTAGGAAACCTGATCTAATACTGTGTAGTTCCAATACGAGACCATCACCGCCACCCCGACCACCACCACCTCAATTTATAAAATTCCTTCGCTAAAACTCTGGGAGACGTCTTTATCCCGAGTCCAGGAGTTGGACTCCCACGTGTCACCAGTGCGGTTGCCACGAGGACACGGCAATGCACACTCTCGAGTAGTGCCCTGCCTGGGAGGCGCAGCGCCGTGTTCTGGTGGCAGAAATTGGGGAAGATCTGTCGCTGCCGGCCGTTGTCAGGGGTATGATCGGCAATGAAAGGGTATGGGAGGCGGTTGCGTCTTTTTGCGAGGATTTAATCTCGCAGAAGGAAGCGGCGGAGCAGGGAGGCAGACTCTTTCGCTGACCCGATTCGTCGCAGGAGGGTAGGACGCGCGCAGGCGGCGAAATGCCAACTTGATGCCGCCATAAGAGGGGCCAGCGGACGATAGATCGGGGACTCTATCGTCTACGCCGCGCGGTCCCTGGAGTTGTGGTGATATCCCAGTGCACCCGGATATCGCTGAAGGAAAAGGAAGCCCGGAGGCGTGTAAAGAAGAGGGAGCCCAGAAGTGGGCCACGCTGGATGGGTCGCGAATGTCATGCGTAAGCAGTTCTCGCGGCCCACCCATCAAGGCGAAAGTAGGTGCACAGGCGAAGTTTTTAGTGGGTGCAAGTCTCACATAACCACATCGTCTCCCCGGATGGCGTGGCATGCGTAAGGCATTTTCTTCGCTCAAAAAAAAAAAGGAGTTGGAGGATTGGCACAAGAAAAGAGAGGCTTATGCTCAGCAGTAAGCGAAGTCAGGCTACAGAAGTCTTTGGCCAAGACTGAAACAGCGTAGGCCAGCAAAAAAAAGAAACAAAAGCAACTCACGTATTTATAAACTCCTTAGCAGCCGCAGCATCAGTGAAGGACTTGTGTCTGGCTGTAGGGATCTGGTACTTGTTCATGAAAGTCTTCGACCAGTCCTTGTCAGCCTCGATGCGAGCGCCAGCCTTCGTGGGTCCGAAGCACTTGACGCCAAGGGGGGTGAGGTTGTCGACTATGCCATTGGCTAGGGGATCCTCTGGCCCGACGACCACGATGTCTATTTCGTTGTCTTTGCACCATTTTGCTGTTGCCTGGAATATAAATGTTTTGTTAAATGCGTTAGAGTTAAGATAGGTAATTCCGTGCGCATTTTTGAGAGTTAAACGCTACGTATGTGGGAATCGTGTCGGTCGCTTTGCAGAAAAGATATCACGTGAGCAGTCATTTGACCTTGATTATATGGATTGACAGCTCACCTCGTGATAACTTCCCCCAAGCCTTCACTTCAACATGTTTACAGAATCGACCGACTGTACAGTTTTAGACTGGCGTTGTCAGTAAGGATCTCAGAATTTCGCTGTTGATGTAAAACAGGATGCTTCGTACTGTTGAACTGAACTGGATGCAAAATTGGGATTCTAGACTTATACTCTGAATTAGCCCTATTGCCATTTTGTACTTATAAAAAGCATATTGCCATACTTAACCACAAATACAGGCAGAAAAATGGGTCCCTATGGATCTAGACCATTTCGTCTTCTGTCCATTGCACAAAACACAACATACAAACTGTACGTCATTCACATAAAGATTTTTAGACCGCTAGACTTTCCTATTAACCATGACGCTGCCTACCCCGCAGTCCTGCCATACATATAACGCCACGTATTCTGAACGCAGCATTTCGAGTAACGAGTGAACTTGCTCCGCCAACTACTGAACTTCACGATATGAAAGGTACGAGGTTATCGCTCATACACGAGCGTCTATTTAAATCTATAGATAGTTGTTTTTGATGGCAAGGTATGTATGTGTCGTGTGTAATCATTTGATTTGGCTAATCCCTATGTACCACAGCTGTGTCGTCTTTTGCTTCTTAAGGAAAGTACTTGGTTTTCAATGTACCTCCTCTCTTCCGAATGTTATTTCTTTTAGAAGATCGACCAGTAAATCTTTCTGTTTGAGTAAAATTCTAGCATGCAGTAGCCATTAGCTTAATTTTTAATACTGCGACTTCCACAAGGTCCAGACGTACCTAGTTCGTACTTGACGTAGACGTCAAACACCGTAGGTAATATATCTACAATAAAATGCCCAAGATCAAACGTTAAATAACTTATTTTTCTATACGCCGTTGATAACCAAAGAAAAACATATCGTAGGTTCTTATCGGCTCGCGCAATTCGTAAGCCTCCTCTGTCACTATAGCGTACTATTGTATTTAATTTATAGGCGATATTGCATGCTTGTCCAGCCAATTAAAATAATCATAATGAGTGATAATATTATGTAGAGATTTTACATAAACTTCGTGCCGTTTGCAGACCGTTTGCATCATTGACCCAGAAGTGTGCAAATACATTGTCGCGCAACTCAACGGATTATCGAAAATATCGAGTTTATGATACCTGGGTAAAATGCTTCGTACAAAAGTTAAACTAGATATTTTCTATTAATATTGTGAAGAGGTAGAATCGTTTGTGTGTAAGAGGAATCGACGCACACTACCTACGACTAGCAGGCAATCTCTGGAAGAAATTATACGGGTTCAATCACGGGTAGAAAGTTACAGTATGACCGGGTGCCATAGGTTCCATTCTGAACGGTTCCTTCTGGAGCCACGGGAGTAACACATCGGGAAAGAACTTCCATTAGCTCGCACCAAGCTTACATTTGAAACAATACGGAAATAATAACTACAGCTAGTTCTGTAGCGCTGCATTGCAGTGTGGTGTACTTTTATAAGTACTTTGTATAAGTGATAGTTCTTATAACTCAACAGACAGATGTGTTGCTGGGGAGTTTGTTGCGCCACTTCTTCTTCCCAGCTAAAACACTAGGAAGTGGTGACGGGCGGGCGTTTTGGGGGACTGTCTTTATGTAGAACTTTGACGTTCAAAAAGTGCTGGCACTCAGCCTAATTTGAATAAATGACTTTTGANTTTGTCTGTTTATGCTGGCATAATGGAGTGTGCTAGCTTACAAGTAGCGAATTATTAAGTTTTATGTTTTTACGTGTTACCTTTGTTGTATTGTTTTCTTTGTAAGAATACTGACTACTTACATACCTTTGTATAAGTGATAGTTCTTATAACTCAACAGACAGATGTGTTGCTGGGGAGTTTGTTGCGCCACTTCTTCTTCCCAGCTAAAACACTAGGAAGTGGTGACGGGCGGGCGTTTTGGGGGACTGTCTTTATGTAGAACTTTGACGTTCAAAAAGTGCTGGCACTCAGCCTAATTTGAATAAATGACTTTTGAATTTTGAATTTTTTAATTGTTTGTATAACGCCATGCAGTTTAAAAATTCATATATTTGTTGTTTTTATAACTGCTTGGCTCAAGGGCTAGGGCTCTTGATTCAGCACATGAGTGGTCAGATGCCTGGAGACGAGGTCTAAAAAATAAATTGAGGGATATCTTGAATGTGTCCATGATAGATTGGCCATGAAAGGTAACCCAGAAAGGGAGATGAAGAATTCTATGCGGAACATACCATAACAATACAGATTTAACTGTTTAGACCTCCGCAGCTGCGTCATATTTGTGTAATAAAGAAATTAAAAGCAACAAGAACAAAGGACGACAAAATCGAAATCTTTGATTACAAAACGTCGAGAAGGGCATCGCCCGCGTCATTGACCTGATTCTGCGAGCGAGACTCCGGCAAATAATATAATAGAGACAAATTGACCAGACCCGGACCGTCGGTTTCAAATAAGTATTAAAAACTTACACAGTTACGAAAGAAGAGATGAATGGGATAACTTTTTAAAACAAGAAGGTAGGAACTCCGTTATTTTCACTTAGACGCCCAATCATTCCGTTGTGCTTGGTTGGGGGGTCCTGGCTAACATAGCCAGCCTAGCTCCGCCTAGAAGCAGAGAAGCTTCATAGGGACTTACACGCTTCGCAGAGCGATCTCACTGTATCGAGTATTTTTGCATATTGAGAAGTCACGGCCTCGCAGATTGATGATTTCTCGAAGCAATATAGTATTGGCTACGGATAGACGACTCCGGCAAAACTATGTTGCACGATAGTTTTACGAAAACGAAGAAAAAAGAAAAACGAAGTTTCCATTGTTCAAAATGGTCCTTAGAGGACTTCATTGTTGATTATGGGATCCTTCGAACCACTCAAAATCATATAAAATAACAGCCAATTCGTCTATTTAGCTCTTGAAGAAGTTAAACAGACAATTTTCAAAAGGAAGCTAAGCATGATTTATCGTTAACTAACTTCTACCAGCGGCTTCGCCCGCGTGAATGTCGGAAATAATCCCTAGGGAATATACTCCCCGAATAACGCTATATTGTGCTATTCCAGACTATAATTTATGTTTGTGCCAAATTTCATCCAAATGCGTTCAGCTTTCCCGGCGTGTTTGAATAACAAACATTTATTCATTCAAACTTTAGCATTTATAACATCCAAGGCTTAAATGCTGAGCGACGTAGTATAAGCGGTTACCTACTATGAGCAAGAGTTACTGCTGTTTATTTACTTATTATTATTTATCTCTCTCCTAATTACTTAAAGAACATCTCCCGACAATTTTATCGCAGTAGGTACTTCCCTGTTGCTAACCAAACAGAACAGCAACCGGCTGATAAATGATAAATGGTCATTTAAGCACATTTCGTACAAGTGACAGTAATCTAAGGTCATCGACATCATATCTATGCAGTAGATAGCAAAAGAAGGTTAGGGAGCAAGAATATTAAAAAAATGTTTCTTTTTTCGAGTTGCTGTTGAGAGGGCTTTTGGACTTGATGTAGTGATGGTACTGTATTTGACAACTTTCGACAACATGTCAAAGTCAGTTCATTTATTTCAACTAGACCATTAAAAGGCACTTTTGAACGTCAAATTACCAGTTTGAAATTAAAATATTATAGTGACTAGTTGTCCATTCGCAAAATGTAGATTCTTATGGAGAAGACTCAAAGGATCAAATCTTGTTTTTTTTTTTCTTAAATACCTACTACTTTGGCCCAAACTTTTAACCAATAGGAGCAATTTAAATATAGTGTGCTGTTTTCCTATTGGTTAACAAGTAAGGCCCAAGTTACTCACAAAGGACAATGAAACCCTATACCAGGGATAGCGAACCTATGGCATGCATGCTAGTCGTGGCACGCAGCAAAATCATTTTGGGACGCCTATACAAGATTACTTAGCATCTTGAATGATTAGCAACAACAGAAATAAAACAAAGCTGATTGGCATTAAGATTGCTTTATGAATTTATAGTTACAAAAAAAGAGTTAAGTTAATGTCTAGTGTTATTTTTTCAAGTCAAGATTTTTGGTGACACGTCATGGCAAAAATTATTTTTGTAATGAAAATGGCACGTTCACCAAAAACGGTTCGCCATCCCTGCCCTATACTGTAATACAATAACGTTTGGGGATAAAATATAGCCTATTATACTCACTGATAATGTAGCTATCCATTGCTGAAAGAATTTTTCAAATTGGTCCAGTAGTTTTTAAGTTTATTTGTTACATACAAAAATACAAATCTTACCTCTTTATAATATTAGTATAAAATGTAGTTTTATTCAAAATTTCTTAGAGGAAATTTAAGAAGATTATAAATTTTACATTATCAGTAAGAACTTAACACATTGATAAAATTAGAGATTTGATGCAATACGGATTTGGGCATAAGAAATATGTAAAAAACTTACATAAATAATCTATGAACAATAAATTCACAACAATAACTAGGTAACTAATATTATAAAGAGATAAAACTGCTTGTTATATAATTATAAAGATATACCACCCAATTTATATCTTTTTTTTTAACCATATTATAATTAGTTTAAACACTAATAAGTAGCTATTAGAACCAGCTAATTAGTGTTTTTAGGTGAATGATATGGTTTAAAAAAAAAATATAAATTAAATTTCTCTGGAAGTGACGAAAATTCTGCTACTGATATAAAGGTAGAATTTAGCAATGTGCCATGTATGTCACTTTTCACCCCAAATAAATGCACTGTTCTTGAGAGACAGACAGGCCATGTGACAAAAACCATGGAAATAAGATTGTCATAATTATAAAAAATGTCTTCGTCATTTGTATAAATACTGATTAACAGATTCTTAATTCACATACCTATGGAGAATTTGATTCTATCATCTGCTTATCACATTATTATTATTTTATGAATAGGTAAGGCACTTTGATCTTCAGAAAACCTAATTTGGTCTTGAGTCTAGAACAGTTACAAACACAAACTATTCTCTTGATTATCCAATAACAAGTTTATTATTATTCTCATAACAATTAACTCACTAATACTTATGTAACTCTACTGATAGACACACTAATGATAATCTCATCAATTAAGGCATGCTCTAATCAACCGTGAACTCAATCAAACTGGACTACATTTGTTAAACCTTAACTAATATGTTCTTAACTACTTTAAAAAGCTTACAATTGTATGTTTGTGAAGAGCCTTCACTGAAACTGATCTTATTACAAAAAACTTTCCCGGATTGAAAGCTACACATCACTGAATTTCCTAAGTTACTTCTGAATTGCCGATAATGTTCAATTTTTGCAGGACAAGGCATGTAAGCAAAGCCACAGGAAAATACTTGTATTTCTATACTTTTTATACTGTTTTCAGTAGTTGCTTTAACTTACATTGAAATAGATGTACCGGGTATGTTTAGTAAAAGTCTTATCAAGTAGCTGTATGTTAATTATGTCAAGATTAGAAGTTCTAAAACTGTTTGCCTTTATTGTGTGGAAAATATTTTATTTCTTAATTTATTATTTTTGAAAATGAAAAAATATTAATTTTTACATTCAGTATAAGCGATTTTTAAATAAAAAGATACCTACTTATAACCACCAAAAGTAAGTACTTGTATTTTTCGTATGAAATATTAAAAAAAATTTAATGAGCCATTTTCGATGAGAAGGATCTTAGCATTTCGCGTTCCAGCGATATTAGTTGCGCAAACTATTAGGAGTAATAGAACAATAGTTTTCCAATAAGAAACTTACGGGATAATCTTTGATGTTGAGTTCGACGCACTCGATTTTGTTGGTGGTCGCGATGCCGACACTGCCGGGTGCACAGTATACTTGGCGCACAAACGGAGAGTCCGCCAGCTTCCAGCACAGAGCATGCTCTCGCCCGCCGCCTCCGATCACCAGAACTTTACTACCGGACATTATCCTACCTTGTTTACTAAAACTTTAAACTTAGCCTATACGTCACGTGTCCAAATTACAAACAATTAAAACAACTTCTAGTTAACATTTACTAGTTTAAGCTAGAGCTGTGTACAGTTTACTGTATTATACCAAGACGCAGTTACGTTTAATTAACGAAAATTATTTATTTTATTTATAAACTGCCGTCTCTGACACGCGCAAACTTTTAAATGAATGACGTTGTTGACGTTTCGTTTACTTGTGATGAGGAAGCTAGTGATGTGAAAAGTTTAATGTCGATAGAATAAATACCTATCTATATCTTAGTAAAACTGCCGGTCGATTCTGTCAACATGTCGAAGTGAAGGCTTGGGTGAAGTGACCACAAGGTGAACTGATCCATACAATCAAGATGTCACGTGATCACGGAGTGAGCTGTCAATCCATTTTGATTACATGGATTGACAGCTCACGTGATCACTTTACCCAAGCCTTCACTTCGACATGTTTACAGAATCGACCGGCTGAAGTGCCTGTTTATTACAACAAAATAATAGCTTTTTACTAAATTCACATGAACAATGAAATCTAATAGGTATTTAGGAGACTAAGTCTTAGCTTGTCCATCACCATGTGTGAACTTTTTCTGTAATGAATGGTGTCCCCATATAATAATGCATTTAACGCATCTCATCTGCCTAACCTTTTCCCAACAAAATTGGGTCGATTACCAGTCGAGGAGTGACTGCATATCTGACCTGCACAACCCAGAAACTGGGTAATATGGTACATACTTCTTGGCAAGACTAGTTTCAGATTTCTGGATTCTGACAATCCAAAAAGACTGTCAAAAGATCTACAAATGACAGCCAGTTAAAACGGCTTAGCGTTAAACAATTAAACAAAAAAATTGCGTTTCGGGTCACTTAGGGTTCCGTAGTTGCATCTCACAATTGCCAAGTACAGACGCCAACACATCAAGGTATCGGACGGTGAGCGTTGGGTGACTCGCTGTCCGATCACCACCAGGCCCGGGTCGATGGCGTGTTGTGTTTCACGCGCGCCTCAAAGAGATGTCAGCATAGAAGACGGGGCCCGCTAGGGCCAGACGCCAGCACATCAAGCTACCCGAAACTGTCAAATTTTCCCAATCAACCTTGAACCTAAAACTTCAGCGATAAAGTTGAAAATCTAATAAGTAATTTGACAGATTGTTGTAGCTTGATGTGCTAGCATCTGTCTGTACTAACTGTTTTTTTTTGTTATGGGGACTACTCGCAGTACAGCACACTAAGGCTGGTTACTATTAACCTGTGGTGGCCTAAAATGAATTTAAGGCCCCTAGCGAGCCTAGCGAGCGAATGCCGCTAAGCCGAGGTTCGTAAGAACCTCGGATAAGCGGCGTCATTTCCAGTGGAGAGCCAGGGACAGACTGGATCATATCATTATTATTTAGGGGCGAGTTTAAAACTATTGGTTCAGCGACGCGGGCTGGCTCAGTAAGCAAAGGTAGGTATTAACAGATATTTATTGGGTTTTAACTTTATCGATGATTGAATTCCTTAGGAAGTACATCACTAAGCCGAAGTACGTTTCTTGGCTTGGAAATGTCGCATTCGATTTATTTATCAATATCTTACTCAATTCCAACAAGTGCAAAATGACAGAGGTCACACTTTTCAGTCCAGAGTGTGATAAAATTACATCATTATGTTGAATTAAAACAATGAAATCCAAATACTATGATTTTTAGGAGAAAGAAGGATTTACTTTCCGGAGTCATTATCGACTGTGAAATTAAGTTAGACTTCTGAGTTCTTACTACTCGTAGTGAGTTGTGCTAATAAGTCTTATGGACTAAGCTATGAGCTTCCTAGTTTTTAAGTTGCTCGGGAGCCTAGGGTTCAGTTTTTGTAGTAATAAATTAATAAGGTTTCATACTTTTTCAGTATCCTCTGAAATGAAATATCTATCATCAAATCATAAATCCTAGGCCCTACACACTGGAGCTGTATGTAAGAAATACAAAATGTATATAATATCATACTCGTATCTACTACTTTATTACATCTGTGGATCCAGCAAGCTGTGGTCCGGGTCACTCACTGCACTCACTGAACCTGAACCAAACCTGAACTCACTCTGTCCCGCCGCGCCGCCGCCCGCTCGGTTGGCTAGTCGGCTGTAATACCGGAATTCTATTTAGCAGAAAGCTTCTGTCACTATATTTTTTTAATAATTTGTTTTGAAACAAAAAGAAGAGAAATAAAATAGCATTTTCTTTTTAAGACAAGACTGATAATAATATTTTGTAAACTGCCGCCACATCCCTGCCGCTGCTCAACTTCATTCAACGAAAAAACGTTCCATTTCATGTAGAACCATTTTCGTTTAAATGATTTAAAAAAACTATTAAAAAATTATAACTAGAGTAATTTGTCTTTCAAAAATAAGTCCGATCCGGTTGAATTTATTTCTAAATTCAAGAAATGTTCATAAATTTTTTTGATCAACTACATAATGATTTGAGGTAGTTTATACAATTTGACTGAATGAGTATTTGGAACGGTTTGAAAATGGCGAATTTATTCGTTCTTGTCATTTTGCTGTGATGCTTGCTCGCTGTATAAAAACTTGTATTTTGTTGCTTTAAAATGGCTGACACCGGACTACGTATGAATTTCGCGGCCCTAAAGAGGGCAGATCCATACGCTAGAGAAATAATCGACAGTGCTACCCACGTTGCGCTTTATACATTCGAAGAGAACGAATGGGAGAAAACTAACATCGAGGGTGCTTTGTTTGTGTACAGTAGAAATGGTGAACCGTACCATAGTTTAGTGATTATGAACAGATTGAATACGAATAACCTAATCGAACCAGTATCGAAAGGAATAGAATTGCAATTGAAGGAACCTTTCCTTTTGTATCGGAACGCCAAGTGTCGCATTTACGGCATATGGTTTTATGATAAAGACGAGTGCGTCAGAGTTGCGACAAAGCTAAATTCTCTGATCAAAGACCCGATCAAGCAAGTTCCTGGCGGTGAAAACATGGCGCAGAACGCTGTATATAGTACGTCTACACCTTCTAGTGCGCCCGTTGATATATTCAGCATGTTAAGCAAGGCCCAGGATGACTTCAATTCCAATAAAGGGTTCGTCGCTAACAAGTGTGACTCGACACCGTCGCGTGCGCCCGACATGACTTCGCAAAGCGTGATGGACTTCTTCGCGAAGGCTGGGAGCGGTGCCGCGGCGCAGATGCCGGCCGTGTCGTCTTTGCCGTCGCCGGGTATCTTCGGGCCGCGCTCGACAGACGGGCGCGAAGTGCCACAGCTGCTGCAGAGGCTCATGAGCAATCCTGCACATACTGTCGAACATATAGAAAAACAACAACGCTCTGTGACACCTCAAGAGGCTCAAAGTTCAAATGGCAATATGAACCTGGATTCAGCAATGAGACAAAACTGTGGGTTTCCATTAAAGTCAACTCCTGTTGACAAGCCTAACCAGCAGAGGATATCTAGTCTGAAGAAGGGGCAGTTGGATTCATCTGACACCAATGGCATTATACCAATGGAGAATGAGTTGAATCTGATGCATATATCATCACCAAAGCCAACGTCCCCACTGGCTACATACTTGAATCAGTCACAGGACATCAACCATACGGTAAGCTCTTTTAATGGTAGCAAAATGGAAGAGATTGGAATATACCCTTTGATTGACTCTGTGTCAACTCAGCAGAAGCCAGCGTTGATGCCGCCCACGATGTTCACTGCTAGCACAGGTGGCGACGTTCAGCCTTCTCCGGAGCCTCTGACTAGGAACCAGCTGCTTCAAGCTTTCAATTACCTGCTGAAACATGATGCTGACTTCGTGAACAAATTGCATGAGGCTTATGTTAAATCCTTTTCAGAAAAGGCTTTCTCTGTGTCATAAAATTGATTCTTTAATAAGTGACTGCTATCAACAGTTGCAGTCATAAAGTATAAAATGTACAGCCGTTATTTGAATGTAAACTGAAACAGTATAACCTGAATCTTCTTTAAAATGTTGTGTAGACCCTCTAGTTTTGTAGTGACTCATTGTTTGGAGTATTTTTAAATAAGTTTTAAACCTTTGACTGTAACCTGTACAGAGAATGAATTTTAGTGACTAATCTTCTTTTAGTTTGGACAGATGATGAGAAGGTCCCTTAAGCCGCTACTTGTGATATTTATATTGGCTCCAGCTTAAGGTTGCATTCGAAATCCAATATATTTGAACGATAAGTACCTTCAATTTAGGTTTAACTGAGTTCTATGCAATATTATAATATGTACATTTTAAAAGACAATACTATGACTACTTTGACAACTAATATGCTTTTGTAAGAGATATTTTTATTGACATGATGTGCTGCAATATAACTTCCATAATTTTGAGAGGAAAAATAAACTCTTTTAATATTATAAGGACTGCAAAAATTTGCTATATCTTTACAAGAATTATTCTTACCAATTACAGCATAGGCATCAGATTTTTTAGGTTTTATTGTATGTTAACATTTTTATTTCATGTAAAATTTTGACAGTAGCTAATAGTAAGATTTGTCCCTATTTTCTTTTTATATTCTCATTTTTCAGTAAAATTTTAGTATGTGTATTGAATGTTATACAAAACAAAAGACTTTAATATACATTATAGATACAGGGAAAATCAAATGATACTATTGGTTAAAAATATATTTCTTTAAAGATGTAAAATTTAGTCACTTGTTTAGGGAGAGTAAATAATTTCGTAAGTTATATTTCTCCTAAGAATCAATTTTCTAAGGATGGTGTGTTGTGCTAGGCACACTGACAAATATATAATTTCCACTACCAGGAAGTTTCAGAAAACTTCCAAGGGGATCTACCATATTATATCCCTTTAAAAGTCACCATTTCAGATTCGAAATGGAGTACTTTGCCAAACTATTGAAAATCACTTTTCAATATGGCCGAATTAAATCGAGGCCATGTGTTTATTGTAAATCATAAAACTGAAATAAGACAAAAAAAATGTTAACACTTTAGAAAACATCTATAAAATTTTAAACCATCAAAGTGCTTTTACGTCTCATATGCTATGCTAAATGATGATGTTATAACTGTTATCTTTAAGAAAATTATAAATTTGGACAGTTACGTATTAATGTTGTGTGGAGATATTTTTGTTACGTCTCAATACTATAAGGGAGCAAGAATGTTTTGACGAAAACTAATTTTGGCCTACATAACATTGATCCTGTACATATAATTAGTTTGAAAATAGAACCATCTTAATTTTGAAATGCTCCCACAATCCTGTCAAATATTTTGTACACATACTAGTTCTGGCGATAATAGTTTTTGACAATTTTCAGTTAGAATGTTATCATAAAAATAGTCTCAAATTAAAGGGTTCATCGAAGTAAAAAAATCTTTTATTTGACGTCCTGTACCTCACATTGCATTTCACATAATGAACAACTTTGACCATAGGACCAACCTCGAAATCGCGAAAAAAATAGCAGCCGTTCAGTACATTTTGTCGAGTTAAGTATGGGGCAGGTACAATGACCCCTTAAGAGGTATTACGTTTATTCTGTTACAGGTTGTGAATGTCACCGGAAAATGGCAAACGTCGTAAGATTGTAAAATACCGCGTGAAATTGTAAACTATTTTTTCTAAAAGACACGGCTATATTGGAAACTATTGAATTTGGATGGATTTATTGTATACAAAACGATTAATTAATAATATATCTCTCGATATATTATTATCTATATTAATAAAAATGAATCGCTAAATGTGTTGCTAAGCGCAAAACTCGAGAACGGCTGGACCAATTTCGCTAATTCTTTTTTTGTTGTGTTTGTTATTGTCAGGAGAAGGTTCTAATGACAGAAAATTTTGAAAAAATATTAACATCCGGGCGAAGCCGGGGCGGTCCACTAGTAATCTAATAAAGACTTATTACAATCTTACGAAGTAGCGATTTTCCGGTGACATATATTTACAATGGATTCAAATTCTCGAGTTTATTATGAAATCGTAACATGTTACTGCCTTGCTCGAGAGCTATCTCCATAAAAAATAAAAACTGATTTTTTGCGCTATATTACCAAGGGAATTCAATGTTTATGGATTTGTTTGTGTGTCGCGTAGCTGTGGCGAAGCTTGTTTTTCGCTTGTACAAGGTTCTGGGTTCGATTCCATTACTTAGAAACTGCACTAAGCTTTCGCATATTGAAACTATCCATTTGTGCACATACTTGTGGTTGTACACATACAGTGAGTTGAGTACTAATTATTTACTAAATATGGAAGCGATTGGCGTTGGTGGTCCGGCGGTAGTCACGGACATCAGGTCTTGTTATGACATCCAAGTTGTTATTCAATGTGCCTTGTTGTACTATAGTCTTACAAAACAAATACACATCAGTCGACTTATCTTTTGCGTGTAGGTAGGTACTCCGTTTTATAAAAGGAATTGAAACTTGCAGGAGACCGCAAATGTGTAGTTTTGATTAAAATTAAAACAAGCCTCTGGATTGGCTTGTTTTAATCCTCTCAAATGTCGCAGATATGCAGATGCTAGCCCGGGACAAATTAGGATCATAAGTAAAACAAATTACTTTGTTGAAATCGATTTAATATTGCTATATTACAAATCGCTTTTGAACAACCAGTTGAGACCGCAATATTATATTTTTCAATGTTTTTAATCGCCAACTTTGGCGTGGCCATGTTTTCTATTTAAACTTTACAGCCGTATTTACATATTTTAGCCACAGTGCCATTCAGTAAGTACCTACATGTAAGTACTAAACCAATGGATGACAAAATTGAAATAATAATTTGATCTTACATGGAAGCCATTTATGAGAATTCTAAATACTTAAGTAGTATTTTCTTTTCAAAATACATACGGGCATATAAAAATGTTTTCGTGTCACATAAATTGACTCCACATTTCATTCTAAATGGTGAAAAAATACTTATAGAATACTGTTAGTTATGATGGCAGTGTGGTCAAAACATTTAAAAACGACTTCAGATTCATACATTACAATTTCACATGGGAATCTCTGATTGGTTGTATTAAGTGTCCTTGCGCCGTCGCCATTTCGGTATTTACAAATAAAAGATGATTTGGGAATATTTTTAGAAAAATAACAGCTAATTTTGACTGGTATTCGATATAAGTAGTTATAAATTGTGCTATGTGGTTTTACAATATGTCGATAGTTTTGAATGTTTCAAATATCTTGTACGAGTAGGTAGTTTATGTAGGTATTTTCGCTGGTTTGTGCTGTGGGCAAATACTATAGGAAAGTATATCATTTGGAATAAAGTAAGTTAATAAGTACACACAGTATTTAATATTTCCCGTGGATACATAACTAGGTATACCTAAATTGTAAGTGCGAGTGCTTCATCACTATTAGGTACTTGATAAGCTCATTACTCACAAAACATTTGAAACACATCTTACTGGGTGTTGTTAAACAGAAAATTACTTTTAATCTCACTGTAAAACGAATGACCCTGTGAATTTCAAAATGGATCTATGATATGCTACGGATAAAGTGTATTATGTACATAAAAAATAAGTTGCATTACATTGCTCCTGTATTTGGGCGCACTAGTTATTAGAAACTTAATTTAAAATATATCCTGATTACAGTTAGTTGTTGAGAGCAAAATGCATGTTGGGGGACTTGAACACAGCGAATATACTGACATGACCGTGTTTTCTTGGTCAAACTTCAGTGTTATTGGCTTGCTGCCCAGTCGAGCATTCTAAGCGTAGGAGGACGAGATAATGCATAGTATTTTGAAGACACGAGATTAGGGTAATTTTCAGTTTCTCTAGAGAAAAATCTTAAAATACTGTACATTGGTGTTGTTCTCAATCGACTCGTAACTCGCGTGTACCCCCATACATTATGTTCCGGTGTGGCGAGACCCATCAAAACTTCATTCCACCCTTTCTAAAATTACACAATCAATGAAAAATCAACCTTATAAACTAAAATAAGGTATAGCAGAAGATATTAGAACCTTTGCTGCGTTCAAACGCTACACGATTTCACTGATTAAAGTTGACAGTTACTAAACAGTCCGGTTTCAGGGCAGACAAGTGATTTTTGCAAAAACAAAAAAAAAGTCAAAAGATTCAGTTATTCATAATTTTTTGTCTCATCTGAATTGTTTTTTTTTTTCTTTCTCTTGTATGTATAGTTAGGCGCGTAATTTGAATATTTTATGTATTTTTTAATAAAAGTGAAAAATAGTTTTTAATAAACTTTACTAATACGTACCAAGTTTTTGCAAAAACACACCACCAGTAAATGGGTCCTAACAGATTATCATTTTTAATTACTAAAAACTATTTATCTCAACTATTTGGTTTAAAAAGAACTTTTATTTCTATATAGAAACAATTCGATATAAACTAATCATTATACACGATTTAATGGGATTAAACTAAGAAGACTTGCCGAGTCTTGACGTACAATCATAACATGTTTTAAAACTCTTAACTTTTGCTTTCTATAACCGCTTCATAAAAATGCAAAAACGAAATAGGAATACTTTACTCAGAAAACATACATTTCTGAATTTTAAAGCGAATATATATAATAAGTGTCATCAGACAAATGTTTTTTTGTATAATTGTATAATCAAAAATAATTCTGCATGTTTGATTGCAGCATTTTGCTGAACGTCTTTCTGACGTTGATCGGGTTCACTGTGAAACCGTGGGGTGGTTATCTTGTGAACGATCGATCTATCAAATCGATAATTTAGAATTTTGGAAACTTCATGAAGCGCTTACAAAAACAAAAAAGTAATCGTAACCGATTCGGCATACATTTGTACCAGATAGTTTATGTAACATACACTAATCTATTGTCATCAAGAGGTCCACAGCGCGTGTGACGTACAAAAAGAGTTAGGGTGCGCTACACGGCACAGAGTATAATGTTTTTTACAGCCGGTGAGAACGCACCCTTAGTGATTTGCCGATTTTTAAATTATTATTAGAAAAAAAAAACTTTTTCTAATACATTCACTCAGAAAATGGTCCATTATAAACGTAAATTAATTTGCCAATTATTTCTACTTTTTAGTGAAACCATACATTTGTTTGTCCCAAATTACAAAAACATATTTTTTCAAAATAATTACCTGTTACTTTGGATTCAAGTCATGATGGTAGTTTAAAAATAATTCGGCATTAAAAAGGGGCTTCCAAGAAGCAAAGTAAAACGATAACTATAACTAAGAGATCAACGTTGCGCGTTCAAAAATAGGCAAATCACGCAAGACTGTCCATTAAAAAATTATATTTACATACATTAGTTATTCCACTGTAAGAAATTATACGATTATTTGTACCAACTTTATTCTATTGGGAATAAAATGGTTATTTTTAATTGAGTGAAGACGCAGAAGGCAGATGACCAGATGTTGCCAGGAAAAGGAATATAATAAACGGAGTACTAGACGCTATTCAAATTAAATGAATTATTTATTTTAATGAATGAATTAGACGGTTTGAATCAAAATCATAACACATCACTTTATAGTATTGGTAGATATTTATTAAAAGAATCCTTTCAACACTTCATAAGTATTTATATTCCATGCGCCGGTTGATTTGTTTAAGCCACATTAATTAAAAATAAACTAAAGAATAAAATATTGGTACAAATAATTTTGAATATTACTGTTGAGCAAACCACCTCACTTTTGATTACCAAAATAAAGAAGTCTTTTTTTTTACCTGGCAACATCAGATTGCTACAGTCAAGGTGACGTTAAATGTCATTTTTATTTTGGTTTCAAAAAGGGAGGGGTGACATAAACAAACATGGTTTACAATTTGCAAGCTTAGATTTTGGTGGGCAGTAAGATTTTTAGATTTATTAAATATGGCCGTATTTTTGACTTTTACAATCTAAATTGATTTTTACTAAGTTTTGATGATATCTTTGTTTTAAATATGTACAGCTGATTCATTGTTGTGTAGTTTATTTAGTAAATTAAAGTGCAGGAACCATTTTCAAAGTTTTATATACAAAGTATAGCGATACAAAATTACGGCCATATATTTTAAACCATTCAAATAAGTCTAAAAAGATATGATTTGTGTACAGGGCTGTCTAGAAATATGAAAAAAAAAACATTATAATTAAAATGATTGATACATATTTTTGGAACATATTATTTTAGCACTGTTTATTTGACTAAAATATTTGATCTAAACTGTTGGTAAACACATTCACTGATAGACGAGATCATACACAACTGATTAAAAAACAGAAAAGCGTCCAAATCAGTGAATGTGTGAAATCCTTGAAAAACATTTTTTATTGTAACTAAAAATCTAATGATTGATTATGAAAACTCACAACACAATTCTTATTACAATAGCAGTCATACATTTCAAGTATAGTAAGTAATCAGTACACCATACAAAATTAACTCACTTTTTATAAATAATTTTATTTATAAAACAAAATTGTTAAGATTTCGAGACAGCCCTAAGTGCAACAACGACGCCCTCTGACAATAGTTTCTATCTCACATCTTGCTATACTAGCGAAGGAGACAGCACTAAATTTCAGACAGTGGTGTGGCCCCACTGAAAGTGTGGAAATTATAAATTTTACTCTAACTATCCCTGATTTTCGTTGACAACTTTTAATTCCGTATAAGGCAAGTTAGAAAGCTTATAAAATAAAGATCTATTTTGCATAAAATTGCAAGTTTCAAGCTACACAAATCGATGTAGGGACACCAGTAATATACTTTCAAATTCATGTCATCTAAGGCGGATATAATGAACACATCAAAGATTAGGTACCATGTTTTAATTTTTAATAGGAACCTAAGAGAGACTCGAGTCAATGAAAGGTTCAGAATAAATATATGTCATGGAGAAACTCAATTGGGACTCGATTATTTACGTAAACAATAGATTTTATCAACATATAATTTACTATAGAATGTTCGAGAATATGATTTTGTGAAGGGGTAAAGCACGACAACACTGAAGCTCAATTTACGAACATCCTAAACGCATTTCCTACCGCTCGCAGTGAGACCAAACCATCATTCTTGCACTTAAATTCAAGTTCAAATAACAAAACCAGCGTTTTAAAAACGCTCCGTCCTACATACGTAGGTAACTTACTAACATACACAATGTCTGTGTACATTACACCGGATAATCACTTTTATTTACGTAAAAACAAAACTTAAAAAAAAATATTCAACTATTTAAATCTATATGAATAGTAGCTGAACCGCCTAACGAGTGACAAAATAATAAATAAGTTCAGGAGGCCTGTGGCGTCCATCATTTGTACAAAAGCCGGTATTTTATCTGGAAATAATAGAAAAATAAAGGTTTAGTTGATGGTACAAAAAGGAAGAATACAGAACCTTCTCCCTTTTAGAAGTCGGTTAAAAATCCGGCAATTATTAAAAAGGTATATTGATTTAAAAAAAAATAAAAAATAATCTATTTATAATACGAGATAGTGTCAATCCATCGCCAACGATTAAAGGATCGACTTGAGGCGTTGTATGATCTGAACAGTATAAAATGGAATTCCAACTTTGTCATGTACGACATACGAGTTTGCTGGTCCAAAATTTGATGATTATCTCGAATTCTGAATTCAAAAATTATATATTATTTAACAGATAAACAATATATTATATTATTGATTATCTGTTAAAAATATATTTCATGCACTAGCTTGAAACTGAAACTTACCTGTGTCGTATGAGAAAACATAGGTCAACTTTAAGGCTGACTGTCCACTGGAGCGGAGAGGAGAGGAACAGAGTGAAGCTGTGCTTATATTCACCAATGGAATTGCATAAAATCTCTGCTTCGCTTAGGTGGACAGGGATTTGCGAACTAGTTTAAAAAATCATACAAAACCAGGAAGCGGAGCGAGGCAGCGGAGCGGGGAAGCGGAAAAAAATGGCCGCGAGCTCAAATAACTCGTCACGTGACCTCCGCAACTCCACTCCGCACTATCTCGCTCCGCATCAATGGATAGACACAGTCTGCAACTATGCTCCGCATTACTCCGTTGCTCCGCTCCGTTCCGCATTACTCCGTTGCTTCGCTCCGCTGCCCCGCTCCGCGTCAATGGACAGGCAGCCTAAAGGTGCTCATGCCTGTAACTTGCACAAAAGTAGCCCATAGTAAAATTCACCAATCAAAACTGGTTATGGCAGAATGCAAGATACTTGCAAACTTTTGTGCATGTTACAGGCATGTGTAACACGGCGTTTAAGGTACACACACATATCGGGACCGTGCACGGACCTAGGTTTTGATCAGCTCGTTCGCACACATCCTTGTAACGACCCTTGTACTGGTGCTGACTGTATACTCACTGCGGGCACTACCAAAGGCGGTGCAGGTGCAGGTTGCGCGACAGCACGGAGCGCACGTCGTGCGTGAAGCGCAGCGCGTCCAGCACCGGCAGCAGGTTCAGCAGCGCCACGTCCAGCGGGTCCGAGAACCACGACTTTATTGGTATCGCGTTATCTGAGGGGCGTACCAACATTCATTACTACTGGCTCTATAGTGTAAGCATGACAGGTCAAATTGAAAGTAAGATGAGAATTGCAACGCACATGGTTCAAAATCGCTTGCCTGTGTCAACCGTTCTGTCGAATCTTGACTTGCTTTTTGTCTAATCGAGCCCTTACCGCCCCACTCATACGGTATTTTACTATGGGAACTGGCTGCAGACATCGAGTCTATTTTTATTCTGCAGAAAAGAGCCATCAGAGCCATTAACAACCTCCGCCGGCGCGATTTTCTAAGGGAACTGTTCCAGCATATTAACATCATGACGATACCTTTTCAATTTATCAATAAAAACATGTTGTATGTCAGAAAAAAACGTTTTAAAAAGAAGAATATTTTTAGTAGGCGAGGTGACAGATATAATTATGTTACTAGAAATAGGGAACAATTAGTTCAACCAGATTTCAGACCGGCTAAAGTAGCCAGTTTTCCTCCTAAGCCTAAACTAATTTATGTCCTGCAACTTTTTGCTCCATAGACGGATTTAGTTGTGTCCATAATGAAAAATAACACAATTCGAATAAGTTATAAAATTATGTATGTCTCATTCACCGACGCTCTTTGGATCTTTTTTATTTGACGATTTTGATTCTAGTAAAACTTATTTATGTCCTGCAATTTTTGCTCCATAGACGGATTTAGTTGTGTCCATAATGAAAAATAACACAATTCGAATAAGTTATAAAATTATGTCTCATTCACCGACGCTCTTTGGATCTCTTTTATTTGACAATTTTGATTCTAGTAAAACTTATTTATGTCCTGTTACTTTTTGCTCCATAGACGGATTTAGTTGTGTCCAAAATGAAAAATAACACACATTATGCTCACATATCAATGTTTTACAGCACAAATGTTGTTGAGTTGTTTCACAAACACAACTTGACTATCATTATAATAGAAATATGAAATAATGCCCAACATGGCAAACCTAAATTTATTAAAACATAGTAATTTGATGAAATACAAAATCAATAAAATTAAATCAAAATGTCAAAATTAATTAATTATGTTAAAAAAAAAATTGAATGATGATAAATTAATAAATACCAAAATTGTAAATCTATATATTAATATTAATCGCTATATGTGTTGCTAAGCGCAAAACTCGAGAACGGCTGGACCAATTTCGCTAATTATTTTTGGAGAAGTTTCTTATGAAAGAAAATTTTGAAAAGACATTAATATCCGGGTGAAGCCGGGGCGGTCCACTAGTGTCACATTAGTAATTTCTACAGTCAATGCATAAATATATAATCATAAACTAATAAGTGTATTAATCTCACCTGGAAAGTCCCGGTAGGCGCCGGGCGAGTTGTCCAATATGAACACTCTGTTCAGGTCGTCGCATATCGACGACAAATTCTTTGTGTAGGAACCGTTTTCTGCTGTGCAGTGCTGTCTGTCAACACACAAATTAACACCTTTTTGGACACGTGTTATTTACATTTGCTTACTTAATATAATTTTATTTTATTTATTCAAGGAAAATCATACAGTAGCACAATAACAAATAGTCATAATATCTTAAATATTACATTTTAAACAATTATGCTACCCACTACGTTCTCCACAGATTACAATCAAAAGTATTTAAAAACTAGGTTTAGACACAGATAAAGTACCTATAAACGGTCATTTTGGATTTTTAATTTAAATATATATAAAAGAAAAAAGAAATTGAAAGTAAGTTTGTGTGCGTACATTATTAATCATTACCTACGGTGTATAGTAATTTGCTGATCTTTAAGAGTTGCTTGGATTTGCTTCTTGAATGCATTTTTACTAAGAAAAATAATGTTGTCTAGCAGGGGCTTATGGAAGAAGAAAACGTGTTATTCCGACCCCATGGGACAAGGACAGTAAATAGACCTTTTGATATAACAATGATGAGGCCTGAGGTCTTGTTGATTACGTGCAGATATCGAGAACACCAATTCCCATCCACTCCTTGGTGTTTTACTAAAATTTTGATACAATCTTCGGAATCCTAATTTATTCAAATTCTCACACTGTTATATTTACTTTTTCTGTATAGTAATTTGAGTAAATAAAGTTCTGTATTGTATTGTCTTCGAAAGGCCGCGCAACTTCGCGCTTAATCAGTGTAGTTAGTGTACCTTTAACTCCCTTGGACATAAATTCCCACGTTTATAACCAGTCTATTCCTGCACTACTCGAAAACAGGTGCCCTACTATGACGTGCTAATGCCATCAAATTCCGACGAAGTAAAAGGGATAGTGGTATACGCTATGTATAGTTTCTCTCTCTCTTGGAGCGGAATCTCGATCGTTTTAAGACTTCATAGTAGGGCCCCAGTTCCGTAAATACGATCCCGCTCGTTATATTAGCGTACCATGTCAGTATCGGAGAGAAGCCATTACAGCTCGCGTGAGATGGTAATTACCACAAATAATATACTCCCCACGTTCGCTGTGTGAAGTTTAGTTGTTATATTTGTGGTATCAGAAGGTTTGACCTTTTCGCGAACTGGCTTTTTAGCTGTCAAACTAACATCAGGCTTGTCTGTATTGCTTGAAAAGGGATTACGGGGGTAAATAGTAGACAAATCCACATTCCACAGGTTATATTAAACTCGCTTTTGCCCGCGACTTCGTACGTGCATATCCCATTTGTCACGTAGGAATTTCGGGACGAATTATACACCTAAACCTTCCTCATGAATAACTCCATCCATTGGTGTAAACCGCATGAAAATCGGTGCAGTAGTTTTTGAGTGTATCGCGAACAGACAGACGCGGCGGAGAACTTCAGTTTTATATGTAGTGAAGTTCTATGTATGTAAAAGTGGGTGAGTATATATGACCAACAATGGGGCACAAATTATGATTTTGGGCTAACACTGACACAAATCACACTGGAGATCAAACACAAGATATCAAACTCAAAGGTAGGACTTAGAACCATTATGCCTGCAAGGCGGTTCCTATATTTTTATTATCATTTGTTTTTTAATCAAGTTCATCTAACATACCAGGCAGAGGACTAGGTGTCGCTGGAGCGTTTACTGCGCCATTTATTTCCAGTTAAAACACTCAGAAGCGGGGATGAGGAAGTTTATAGAGACCGTCTAAAGAAGACGTTTCTCAATCACAGCCTAATTGATCATTTGTTGTCTGGGTGTAATTTGTCTATAATATGTATGTATTTAGAAATATATAAGTTTGTTTATCAGTTGTCTGGTTGCCATAGCACAGGCTCTGCCTAGTTTGGGATCGGATGACCGTGTGTGAGATATTATTATTAATTTGAATAAAGGCTTTATTAAATGAAAATATTGATAGAGAAATGTGTTACCTATAGAACCGCCGCCGCAGTATGCCCCGGCCGTTGTCGAGCTTGTCGGCGACCGCGGCCCCGTAGATCTCCATAGACGCCGTGAACACCACCAGCTCGTACCATTGTGAAACCTGCAACAAGCAGTTTAGTACTATACACTCTGATATTATCACTACTTAAGTATTTTTTTAAAGTCTAAAAACAAACAAATTATATGGTATATTATTATAATCTCCCTTGCCCAAACTCTCATTCAGCCCATCATAGACTACGCTGATGCCTGCTATTTGGATGCCACCGAGGAGCTTTTAAATAAATTTGAGCGTTTGCAAAATATTTGTATTCGTTTTGTTTTCAACCTCAAAAAATACGATCATGTTTCAGGATTTCGCAAGGTACTCAAGTGGCTCCCTATCCGACTTCGCAGGAACTCTCGGATATTGTGTTTGCTATTTAACATCCTTCACAACCCTAAAACGCCTTCCTATTTGCGTGAACGCTTCTCCTATTCCCGTCCTTCTGATGCGCCTTGCAGGTCGCATCTTAGAAATCTCCTTAAATCCCCTCCCCACTCTACCGATTTTTATTCCTATTCATTTACTGTGCACGCGGTACGGTTGTGGAATGCACTGCCGCCTGACATTAGGGAATGCAAAACTCTTCCAGATTTTAAAAGAAGAGTGAAAGAACACTACCTTTCGGTACCATCATAGTTGCATATTTTAAGTATATGTTATTATTATTCTTATAGTATTATTTAAGTAGTATGTATTAGTATGATATTAATTTTAGTCATATTTATTATAGTATGTTATATTTAAAGTTTTTTTGTCTTTTTATGTTAACATAACTTTTACACACGATGTCTACATATCTTTTATTCGACTCTCCTTTCGCAGGTATGCTGGAAGAGATTTCTTTAGAAATAAGCATCACCTTTGTACCTATTTTTCTGTTCCCTTCTTATTTATTTGTTAAATGTGTGTACATAAACTGTTAAATAAATAAATAAAAAATAATAGACCATAAATAATTCATTAAAGATTTGTGTAAATTGGCTGAAATATGACGACGATTATTGAATACGTAGGAAAAATTTAATTTGCGCACAGCAAAGGAGTGGAACTCTCTGCCTGCGTCTGTGTTTCCGAACGCATTCAACCATAATCTCTTAAAAATTAGAGTGAACAGGCTTCTTCTGGGTAAGCTCGCTCCATCATTGACTTTGTTTCTGTCATCTAGACTAGAGTCAGAGTCAAGAGCAAACTCATCTCAAATAATAAAAAAAACCGGTCGACTGGGAGCTTCTGAACTGCAGCATATTTTTGACCGCGCATTGACCTCAGACGCAGTGTCAGTTAGGCGTTAAGGCTGTGCATTTATTTAGAGCATTACTTTTAAATTCGCGAAAAATTATTTTCTATTGCTACTCTACCGTTGTGTTATTTGTAGTGTTTTTTTTCAGTTTAATTGTTTCTCAGTATCCTTACGAACGAAGACATGTGGAATTGGGTAGTATGCGCCAGATAAATGTGGAATAAAGTATATTGACCTTTCCCTAATAACTGTTCATAGGTACCTGAACAATTAAATATGAATCGTTTTTCATTATTAGACAATGTTAAGGATCACGAGAGATGATGATTCGGGACAGCTTTGTGTCATTAATTCCGTTTTTCAAATTAAAAATGTCAATAATTGTAGGTGGGTCAATGACCGTTATTCCACGATTATCTGGCGCCTACTATAGTAGACTTTTCAAGCAGTCTGATGCAGTTGGTGCCATAAATCTGTGATTGAACTTAAAGTAAATGCCACCAAGTGTAGCAAACTGCTTGAAAAGTCATTTGTTCGGAACTTTGAAGGCGTTTTGTGTGATCGTTTTTTTTTTTAAAGTCACTTTTTTTTTGTGCACCCTCAATGCTGATATGTGCACCCTCTATCACTCAAAGGTTTGCTGGGAGAAAACTCAACTTTGAGTTAAGCTCGCCTTTGTACATGAACTTTATTGTGACTGTTTTATAATAAAAGTTAGTTTGTTGTACATTTTGAATTATGAACATTTTATTTGTTTGACTATTTTTCCATAATCAGCTACCCTACATCACTCTCAAATATGACACGCACTTCTGGAACATCCTGTAGAGTAGAGATGCCGCGAATACTCGCTACTATTCGGTATTACTCGTTTTTTTTATTTTTATTATTCGTCGAACAGCGAATCATAGCGAGTATTCGCGGCACCTCTACTGTAGAGGTATGCGGAACCGAGTGTATAGTCCAGCAAACCAGCGTTGAAAAGGGAGGATCCTCCGACTGTTCAAATCGCGCGGATACACCGCGATGTAGGATTGATATGACGTCAGATCTTTTATATTTTAAATATACGAGACAGGTTCATCTATTTATAAGGAGTGGCGCAATTTATACCAATGACTCATCGAAAATCTTCAATGATTATGAAGATTTTCGATTCCATTAATTCACAAGTTCCAATAATACGTGCAACATGAATATTTAGTCAGGAAATCACGTGTCCAGTCCAGTTTGGCGTATCAAGTTAATACCGTAATTATCTGATGAAAATAATCAGGAAGTTCGCAATGAAGATAAGTCGTTAGGAAATATTCGCGCAGTGGCACTTTATCTTTGTGGTGAATGAAATATGTATGTTTTTGTGTGGACTTTTGGAAATACCGCTTTAAAGATATCAATAATAAGAGTTGATTATACTTTTTAGGGTTCCGTACCCAAAGTGTCAAAACGGGACCCTATTACTAAGACTCCACTGTCCGTCTGTCTGTCACCAGGCTGTATCTCATGAACCATGGTAGCTAGACAGTTGAAATTTTCACAGATGATGTATTTCTGTTGCCGCTATAACAATCTAATATTATTAACAATGAAAGGGGGCTCTGCTAGAAGAAACGTGTTTTTTTTTTGGTTTATGGTACGGAACCCTTCGTGTGAGAGTCCGACTCACACTTGGCCGGTTTTGTTTATATACCGGAAGGTGTGTTTCACTAATATTCCTTTAGCCTTGTGCAATGTGGATTTTAATTCCATTGTAACTGAACGAAGCGGACATAATACGTGGTTTCATCGTAAAATCGTTTTCCCCGTAAGTTTACCCTGACAATGTCCCCATAATGTTAACCATAGATTCTGTTTAAACGGTGGTAATGAATTCTATAACTAATTTATACTAGCATATTATTTAAAACACTGTAATCTGCGCGGGAGTTGATAAGATTTTAAAGCGGTAAAAAGTAATTTATCAATTAAGTTAATTGCTAGATAAAGTATAAGTAAGCAAACTGTAACGTTATTAGAAATGTTTTATTTTCTACTTCTGTCCGCAGCTTTGCTATAAAACAAAAAACATTATTTCTATATTAACAAACAAATATTAACTTGCGTCCGTTAATATTTAGTTATAATTGAAATCTTCTAATGCTCCTTTGATACATATGTAATAATACCACGCACTTTTAAAACACGCTGTGTAACCCATCTATCTCTTCCTGCCAAGGTTGCGGAATTTGTTCGAAAGAGTCACCGCGGCCCTGGAATGCAAAGGGCTTTAGAAGGAACACGGATGGGTTTTAGTCAGTAAGAGTCTGAACCGCCCTTCCGCTCCAAGCAGAGCGGAAGAAGTCATAAAAAATCTATCTCTGCAACAAAATACATTAAAATCGGTACAGCGATTTAGGCGAGGAGGAATAACACACAAACTCACTTTCGCATTTATAGTTAGGATTTAACTTTTACACGCCAAGTATATCACAAACAAGATTAATCAATTAGATTTATCGATAATCCGATGACGACAACAGTTCCCCTGCGAATTCCAACACGGACAAAGTCGCAGGAACAAATTAGGTTGAAAGCATGTGGTTACCACGCGCCGCATGTGGTCGGGATTGAATGTATTTGTTTATAATATTACTTCCACTGTATATATGTATTTACGTTATGTTATCCCCAACACAAAGGGAACTGGATTACCGACCTGCATACAATGTAAACGATACTAAATGCATTCGTGACGTCATGAGGGATTTGATCTATACTTATACTTTCGATTCCAATTGACCTTGGTAGGTACCCGTCTTTCCTTCGAAACAAGGAAGTATGTATAAACTTACTGTGGTTATAATAATACGTTGACAAATATCTAAAGATTACGTTCATTCAAGAAATATTTATACTTTTGATTTTTTAGATATCGCAGCATAAGCTGAGATAGGGACCATTTTGGCCTCGCACAGATAATTATTCTATTATACTGTTTAGTTATTAATTTTATTTTACTGGTTTGCTTGTCTTGTGCGAGTTGTCAGGATCGTTGCGTGACGCGTTCAGTAGTTGCTGCGTAACCTCATGGGGAGAATGCGAGTTTTCATCGACAGAAACTCTCTTCTGGATTTCAGACCTCCAGATAGATCGGCTCTGGTTAATATGCTGCGGCTAGGAACAAAACCCATACCATCACTTCCCGTGGGTGTCGTAAGAGGCGACTAAGGGACTCACCAGAGAATGGACAGCAGCATTCTCTGTACATTGCAACAGCTACACTACGATCGCCAACCCGCCTGCCAAGCGTGGCGATTATTGGCAACCCCCCGCCTCTTTGGGGGCGCCTATGTCCAGCAGTGGACGTCTCTTGGCTGGTATGATGATGATGAGGAACAAAAGCTTACGTTTATATTTTTGAAGATCAATTAGCACTAAAAGAGACCCTGTGAGATGTAGTTAGTATAAAGGTTAATTTCGGCGCTCCTGAGTACGATAAAAACCACCTATATGGCTTTAAAAGGAATATAAACGAAAATTACTTACTATATCCAAAAAGAAATCGACATGCGGCCTTTTATGTACGAAGAATCTCACAGGATGTTTGTCTATAGTAACTTTGAGAACGAAGTCCGGCGGCGTGCCTGGCTTCACCGTCGGCCGCAGCATCGCGTCGTGGTGCGAGTGTATCAGCGTCTCGTCTAAATCTAAAACCAGCATTTTTCTTTTTACTAGACCTGAAAATTAAATAGTTGTGTTATTTTTTGTTAAAGACAACCGACTAGTTGTACTCAGCGCTTCTCCTCCACATTTATAATGCGCACAGCTAATGTGTGGAACTCTCTGCCATCGTCTGTATTCCCTTCCAAATATAACCCGTCTGCCTTCAAAGTAAGAGTGAACAGGCGTCTTCTTAGCACGCTCGCTCCATCATAGACCTCATCCATCGCTTTCCATCAGGCATGATCGAGGTCAAGAGCAAGCCATACCTCAATAAATATTTAAAAAAATATGAGACTAGGAAATAGAAGTGTGTAGTAAGGTGGGGGCTGGGGAGCTACTCTCTAAGCCCGAAGTCCGTAGTTTCGGGCGTATTCTACTCCGTATCACATTTTTTTATTTAAAGGATGGGAAATCACATACGGACTTACGATTAGTTCCGAACCCGAACTAAGAATTGAAACACAGACAGAAAGAGTTGTGGATTCTGTCGGTCGAAACACACACACACAGCTTCAGCAACAGTTCAGTAAAATCAAGTAGGCGGTAGGCGGAGGTAGCTTAGTTCGGCAGCCGATATAGTGCGCGCACCTATAGCTCGGGCGACACTAGTTCGATTCAGCCCGTCCCTAGCTGTCCTGCCCCCAGCGACGCCTTAAGAAGTCCGTATCCCATTAGGGATGGCCTTAGCGTGTAGTCGCTTAGTTTGTAAGTTTTTGAAGTGAAAACTTCTTTAGGCGCGTTAAGCACTTTTTGAGTGAACAAAAATTATGGAACTCGCGTCATCGTCACCGAACGCTTTAGCTTAGTTTTCACTTCTATCGGCAGTCCTCAAAGACTGCCACGCATGTTTTTTTAATAAGCCCTAGTAGACTTCAATTTTATATTAAGGCCACCACAGGCAAGTCCGGTTAAGCAGACGACAACCTCCTATATATATATGTGTGCTGTATATTAGTGTAATGTTGGGTGCATTGTGCTCACATAATATAATCAATCGATCAATGTACCTATGTATACAAAATATTGTAAAACTTTTATTTGAAAAGAGTAACTATGGAGTTTCTTGTCCGTTCTTCTCCATAAGAATCTACTTTTTGCGAATGGACAACTAGAGTCACTTATATTTTAATTTTAAACTGTAAATTTGTCGTCCAAAAGTGCCTTTTAATGGTCTAGTTGAAATAAATTAATTGACTTTGACTGACCTGCGACAAGGAGTAGTAGAAAAAAATAAAGTAAGCTCGTATGACAGTAGCCAAATGTGCGCCCGGCGTAACTTTTGACGAGCAGTAGGTAATACGTCCGCATAGCATGACGATAATCGACTTATGATAGGAGTTATTTTCAGCTCAAACTACAGTCTTTGTAGTTGGCTAATCGGGGAAAATCACGTGTTATGGTATTCAAAACAAGCATATTTAAAAAAATAGGGAAGTTCTTTCACCTATAAGTTCAGCGTAGCGAGGAATGTGTTTGTGTGAACCAATAGAATCACTTCATTTGGTCGCTACAGGCTGGGTAAATTAAGCGATTCTATTGGTTCTTAAAAAAACATCGCTCGCTACGCATCTCAGGTGGAAACGCACCCTTAGACGGAAGAAATGCTATTTTAAGCAATAATATACCAAAAATTCACATATAATGTGTTTGACAGCACGGTTGGCGCAGCGGTTGAGCGATTGACTGCTGCGCTGCGTGTCGCGGGTTCGATTCCCGCACGGAACAGTTATTTGTATAGCCTACAGATAGTTGTTCCGGGTCTGGCTGTTTGTGTATGTGACTTTGTATGTTTGTAAACGCACCTACGATACAGGAGAAATTCCTAGTGTGGGGTTGTTGGGTTTGAAAAAAAAAAATTAAATACATTATACAAAGCACGAAACCGGATATGATAAGATAATCTTATCATTTCCCTAGTTTCCTCATCTCAAACTACGACAAGTTTCTTCTTGTCCATTACAGTGCCTGATAACAGCAAATCTTTTATCATTATCAGTGAGCAGTGATAGTTTGTAAGTTTGGACTGATAAGCTGATTTGATTGATCAATATGATAACAATGGGGATTGTTGTTTGCCTTGTTGACAGGTTTCTAAACAAACTGTTTTATTTTTATTTTAAAGGTACCTGTTTACACACAAAATAAATTGCAGTAAAGACACTGATAACAGTATTTTGATATGCAATCAGACTCCAAACTTGTACATTTACTTTACATCTTTGAGAAAAACTCTAGATATAGGCAGTAAAGTACAGTCTGCAATGGAATCACCTCAGCCTGACAAATTGCGAATGTTAACAGCTGTGATTGGCTTTTGAAAATTCATTCAACCATAGTGGTTTTTTAAGAAATGCTTGTCATTTTGTCCAATTCATTCAATAAAAATAACAAGCTGTGCCCGTGGCTTCGCTCCTGTCAACCATTACCTACCCTACCCTACCTACCTATTTGTTTTTGTTTTTAAACCTTTCCTGTAATCTGGCGAACAAAACAAAAAAAATATTATTTAAATCGTTCAAGTCGTTCCCAAGTTATGCGCGTACCGTACATACGATTTCAGCGATTCATTTTTATTTATATATATTAAGATACAGGACAATAAGCATCCTATCCTATGACCTAGAATATTATATCTGTGGTTTCTATTCTACACTAATTATAGTATAGTTAATATTTTCCTTTATTTGATTTAAACATACATAGGTACATTATTACATTTAAAATATTATTTAAAACAAAAAAAAAACTTAGTATCATCGAATCCTAGACTGCACGCAGAATACGCGCTTAGTCGTGGAGTTGCGGAAACCAGCCTGATTTAGATATACATGGAATCCTAGAAAATAATATTCTAGGTACCTAATTATATTACTAACCACAGACAGATTTGTCATACTGTTTATCGTATTAATTTACTCATCGTTAGCCTAACTCTTTTGTTCAACATTGTAATAAAATAACCTCTAAAATTAATTAAAATACTGTAGTGATAAAGTTATATAATGTTGACTTTTAAAATCCTGCAAGTAATGCTGACAAATATTTTTGAACTGATAAGCCAAGATTTGATAACATAACCTACCACACTCGTGAAATTTAGGTTGAAGCTGTGTTTCTATATTTTGGGAGAATCGAAGTATATTAATAATACTACTACTATAATATTATTTGTTCTAATAATAATATCTTGGGACAACTCACACACGGTCATCCGATCCTAAACTAGGCAGAGCCTGTGCTATGGCAACCAGAAAACTGATAAACATACTTATATATTTCTAAATACATACATATTAAAGACAAATTACACCCAGACACAGAACAAATGATCATGCTCATCACACAAAGATTTGTCCTGGGTGGGAATCAAACCCACAACCTCCGGTTTAGCAGTCAGGGTCACAAACCACTCGACCAACAGGCCAGTCAGTTGTTTGTAGCACTTAATCTCTGAAAGTTCTGATTCAATTTCAAAAATTATTTCACTGGTATAAATTTACATTATCACAGTGTCCATCACAGGCAACATTTTATCCTGAATAAACACAGTTCTCTTGCAATAGGCAACAGGAGTGAAGCGGCGCTAAAGCAGTCTGTTGAATTCAGGAATATGGTTGAGACATTTAACTTAGTTAGACATAAAAGCAGACCATCTAAGCTCAGGGTGGATGAAATAAAGTCAATAGCAGGAAGTTTGTGGACTAGGACAGCAAGAAATAGGAGTAGGTGGAAACAACTGGGCCTTTGCCAAAGGGCAAACAGAATAGAGTTAAGGAAACAAGTTAAGCAAATATTGTGAAAAAAAAAAAAACTGAATAAAGGCTATTATTATTATTAAAGACATAAAAAACACAATCAGAGGTACTAAATTAATATTGATACTGAATGGCATGTTCAGCATGATTCAACAGAATTTTCTATGTTGATCTTCACAGATTAGTTGAAATGTGTTACTATGTGGACCTTGGTACATGGTTTGCATAATTGTTAACATTCTAAAGAATGCAAGCGATGGTTTTACTGATTGCAAATTAATTGAGTGATTAAAATCTTATAAGAGAGTAAATCACAGGGGATTGAAAACAGTTTTTTAACTGACAATATATTAAGAAAGTAAAATGTGTTAGTAGAAGGTAGTCTCTTGAAGTACAGTTTTTTAAGAAAATTCTTGAAAAATAATTTTCTTAAAAAACTGGGATAGGTTAAGGGAGCAAAGACAGATTTTTATCAAAATACCTTTCTCTTGACAGATGTCCAGCAGTTTGTTAGTATATGAGGATTACAAGAAGGAGAAAGTTTCTATATTCAAGAGGCAACAGAAAGACCTCCTTTCCTTGTAGCTTATGAATGGCAGATCCAGAAATCAGGATCGACATCCTACCGTGCATTTATAACCTACAACTGTGTAAATAACCTATTATATATGAGTGGTTTGATGATGCTATTCCAGGTAAAATCTTTAAAGACGAACCTCCATACTATTGTGTGTTTAAAAAGATAATTATATTAAGTTTATTATCACATTTCCAGAAAGTAAATTAGATTGATATATTTTGTTTTAAATATAATTTCTTATTAGTAAGCATGTTAGAAATGCAATGCAACAGCAAAAATGTAAAAAAATACTGGAATATTTTTTTAAATATTTGTTAACTATATTGCTCACACATAAATGGCTTACTTTTTCTTAGTTAACTGAGTACAGCCTCTCTTGCAACAATGAATTTTATTGAATGTTGATATAAGTATGATGCTTATTTTAGAATAATCTTGATGAATAGGTCCTAAGCTCAACTAAGCAGTAGCTTAACAGTAATCATTGATTTAATATTTTAACATAGAAGACTTGTTTACATTTTAATCATAGAAAATTAATATCTCAGATATGCGGAGGACAAATGATAATATTTACATATTTATGATAAGTACGACCGTAAAAAATCGTACGATATATCGTATTAATATTAGCGATAAAAAAAGATAGTAAATACTCACTCAGCCTGTGTCTAGATACGGGCGAAAGTGGATACATCTCATATTTGACGGATTGATATTGAGCCAACTGAAAATCAAATGCCACGTGAGAGTTTCATACTCCTGCGTTAAATTATAATATTGAACAACAAAGTACACATTTTTATTTATATTTACCGCTCGATATTGCTTCTTAAACATATAACAAAAACAACTCCATACTTTAGATGCGAGCAGCATGAACGCGCGAAGGCCCATTTGCAACCGTTTCAGCATTTGAATTGTTTATAAAAAGATCACTAATATACAAATAAGCTTATTTTTAAACGACAGCGTTTCAAACGAGATCATTGACGGCGTAATTCAAAACAAATTCAATAAAAATCAACTGCCGAAAACATCTAACCCGCCATGACATAATCGACCCAATTCGCGTGCCATAAACTAAACAGACTTTTCCTTTCATTTTTGTCTATGTTACTAGTGAAGGTTCCTCGCTCTTGGTTTTGGGAACTTAACGGTTTTTAGCAATGTTAAAGGTGGACATAAGACGATCAATACCGCATTTGGTCAAGTCATGAACTTGCTCCACTTTGATCGTGTAATGTAGTCCTTATAAGACATCCATAAATTCACGCCATTTAAACATGGGGACAGGCAGAAACGATAGAATGCATTCTGATACAAGAATGCAAAGGATGTTGTATAATAGTGAGGCAGTGCATAATTGAAATTAACTGGTGTGCTGTGTAACATCTGACGTTTCACCTTGGTAAAAAGCAACAGAGTACTTACTAACTGACAGCCAACTCGACCACTACGCGCGCTCATTGGTCAAATCAAATAGCGCGCGCATTCTCGGCTTCCTGTTACACACTTCCGTCCCATTTCACGAAATCACTCCCATAGATTGCAGGAAAGCGAGAGGAAAGATGTTACTCACCAAAAAGGAACAATAAAACACATAATTAAGTACCTAATCAGCATTATATTTATGTAATGGTAAAAGGATTTAAAATTTAACAGTTAGGTACATGTTTAAGGACTTTATCTTATTAAGTGAACTAATTTTAATTTCCTGTGATGCAAAATCCGGGTCCATTTGGAGGCTGTGCGTGTATGCCGCGACGGTTCATGCGACACGCATGTTCTTCGAGTCGGCAGCTGACTTTATGTTTTTGTTCGCCAGCCAAGTGAGATCGTACCCGAAAAGATCGGGTCACATTTTGAGAGGATAAACGCCTCGTATTACTGGGGAACCCACTCCACAATGCTTCTGCTACTGCGCTAGTACGAGGCCAGACCCTGAAAACATTAAAACATTTTTGAATTTTATATTTATGACAAGTTTCTGGAACGAAAATTATTACAAAATTAATGTGACATAGCTTTTTTTTTTGTTTAGTTTTTCAAGTTTTTATGTTTAGTTGAAGGAATTGTCAACAGACAGCCAGTCACAGTAGTTGGATTTGCAGAAGTTGAGGGGCTGTACCAAAATCTGTGCATGACCGATCAATCTACCTGCTAATCATATTATTGTCGTCGACGACTTCGGCCCACATACAAGCCTCGCCTCCCAGAATGTCACTCAGCTTTGACTCAGGCACATATCCACCAACTATTTCCCGCGGATCAACTTCGTAGTACTTGTCCCAGTCTCCACCTCCCCCGATGTGATCTAAGTACCACGAAGCAGAGTAAATGACTTTGTGGCCTGCGTCCAGGATCTGTAAAGTGATTTCAAAACCTTAGCTAAGTAGACATATGAAACTATCGTCTTGTATAATTCTTTTATATTTTATTTACTTTGCTAAAATGGTAAAAATATTAAAGAATTATAAAATTCTATCGATTCGTATTCTAAAAATTCTCTTGGTCAAAAGTTTGTGAGTGTTTGTGTATGTTTGTTACTTCTTCACGCGCAAACGGCTGGACCGATTTAGATGAAATTTGGTATAGAGATTGTTTGAGTCCCGGGAAAGGACAAAATTCAAAATTCATTTTATTTTGTGAACACAGGGTACAATGGTCTTATGTATATAAAGTGATTGGTCCAACCTATGTTCCGCCGACAGGCATACAAAATAGTGATGTTGTGATCAAAATTAAATTAATTCTATAAATCCCACAATGTCAACAAATAAAAATTGTCAAAAGATAAATAAAATAGTAAAGAAAGATAAAACAATGTCAGTAATATTACAGTCGTCGAAATTAATTAAATTAAAATAGTCTAAATGTCATAAAAAAAATAAAAAAAGCAATGTCAGCAGAGATTAAAATTATCAAAAATTACAATTGCATTATAATAAAATAAAATTAAATAATAACATAATAATAATTCCAAAATTATGATAAATTAAATTTGTCATTAAGAAACTGGTCTAACGTGTAATAGCAGTTTTCAAGTAGCAGCTTCTGTAGAGTGTTTCTGAATTTTTGTAATGGCATGCATTTAATTGCATCGGGAACTTTATTAAAAACTTGGGGAGCAATACCAAAGAAACTTTTCTTCATCAGTGCAGTTTTACATTTAACATGGCATAATGTGTTCATATATTGAGCACGTATGGGTAATTTCTTGACTGTGGCCATTTTTTTAAATAAGTGGGGATTATTTTTTACAAACAAAGAAGTTTCCAAGATGTACAAAGCAGGAAAAGTTAAAATATTGTAAGTACTTTTTAAAATACGGCATGCAACTGTCAGTCCTTCTTAAACCAAATATCGACCGTATAGGTACATCTCTTTTGTATTTTAAAAACAAGTTCTCGGTTTGTTGACTGTCCCCAAAAAACAACACCGTAACGCAAAACCGAGGCTACCAATCCATGATAAGCCGTTAAGAGTGTTTCAGTACTTACTTTTTTTGACAGTTGAAATAGAAGGTACACTGATCTGCTTAATCGTTTACAAACTTCTTCCAGATGTGGTTTCCAGGTCAGTTTGCTGTCTATAGAGATACCCAAGAATTCTGCAATGCTAGTCTCTTCTATTCTAGAATGATTATAGGTGACATTAACTGGAGTATTTACAAGCCGTTGGTAGAAATGCATAATTTTTGTTTTATTTAGATTTATTACAAGATTATTGTCCTTAAGCCAATTAACTATTTTCGAGAGAGTGTCATTAATGTCAAGTTCGTAATTATTAGGATTGTTGCATTTTATAATAACCGTGCTATCATCAGCAAAAAGTACCATTTCATGCCCTGTTATTTTCGGTAGGTCATTAATATATATTAAAAATAACAGGGGTCCCAATACGCTACCCTGAGGAACTCCATATTTGATCAGCCTTGCTGCCGAGGTATATGTTTTTTGCAACTTAGTTACTGGACATATTCTTGTAATTTCTGTGCATTGCAATCTATCACTTAGGTAAGATTCTATAAGTTTAAGAATATTTCCTCTAATGCCGTAGCTATACAATTTTTGTAGTAAAATTTTATGATCCACAAAATCAAATGCCTTTGTCATATCTGTGTAAATAGCGCAAACCCTATTTTTCTTATCGACAGATTTTAGGACACTTGATAGTAGGTCAAATAGAGCCATGTTTATATTAATATTTTTTCTAAAACCCTTTTGTTCATTGCAAAACAGTTAAAATTTTTCAAAATAGGCATTTATACTGTTATAGATCACTTTCTCAATGTTTTTTGAAAATATAGGAATTTTCGCAATTGGCCTATAGTTTTTTAATTCAGTTCTATCGGCATTTTTTTGAATAGGGGCTTAATTATTACTTTTTTCAGACGAGTTGGAAATATACCATCGGAAATACAGAGATTTATTATATGCGAAAGTAACGGTGCTATTATCTCCTAACCTTAGTTGATATGATATCAAATCCAACAGTATTTGTATTTTTGAGGCTGTCAATAATTTTGATTATATCATCGCATGTGACTGGTAACATAAATAAGGATTTCGTGAAACATTGTCCTTTGGGTGTTGCTTATTATTCGATACATTATTTGTTTGAATATTATTTTCGATAACTTCAATAAAATATTTATTAAATTAGCAATGTCAAGTGGGTGTGAAAATGTCAAATTCTTATTATTATATACATAAAATTGGCTCTTGTGGTAAATTATACTTCGATTTGTTTATTACTTGCCATGCAGCTTTCGATTTATTTTGGGCAGTATTTATGTGATAATTATTTTGTGTCTTTTGCGTTAGTTTTATAATTTGCCTGTAAAGTTTTGAATATTTTTTAAAAATAGTTTTATTTTCCAAATTAGGCTTCAGCCTATAAGNAGGCTTCAGCCTATATTCCCAAAGTAGTTGTCTCTGCTTTTTACTGCAAAGTTTTATACCACGGGACAACGATTTCGTTTTCTTATTGGTATTAATCTTTACAATTTTAACTGGAAAGCATAAGTGGTAGAAAAGTAAAAATTCATCTATAAAATTATCATACCCTTCGTTAGCGTCTTTTGCTTTATAAACTTGCGAAAAAGATAGACATTTCAAGCAATCCTTAAACCTAGCCAAGTTAGACGCTGATAAGTCAAGTTTTTTAGTTTTCCAATATTTTAGAGTGCATTTTTTATTTGAAGGTACTTTTAATAATTGTGCTGTATGGTCCGAGAGAACTAAATCCCTTACATCCGCTTTACATCCACGTTTAAATGAATGTGCAAAATTATCGATGCAAGATTTACTGCTTAATCTAGTTGGTTCAAAGAGTGATAGTTTAAGATTGTATTGTCGAAGAAAATATTCAAATTCATGTGTAATTTTATTTCTTTTCAGGATATCGATATTGAAATCGCCGGTCAAAATTACGTTTTTATTCTAGTATGAACAAACTTTGCGTAATACGTCATCTAGTTTATCATAGAAAATGTTATAGTTATATTTAGGTATTCTGTACACACATATTATTATGACATTATGAGACACTAGTTCAATGATAACACCTGACACTGAATGTTTTGAAATGTCTGTTAATTCTCTATAGTGCAATCCTGCTCGAACAAAGATACACGCTCCTCCTCGATTAACATCTCTTGAAAAGAAGGCAGCGAGGCAATAATTAGGTACCTATATGCATGAAATTTTCATAGCCAGTTTCGACAAAGTTTTCAGTTATGCAGACTATATCTATATTAATCCCAGTATTCGAAAGCTCTTCCAGTTTAACCGTCAATAAATCTGATTTATTCATAAGTCCCGCTATGTTTTGGTGAAGAATATACAAATAATGACTATAGAAAAAAATGAGAATTTTCCTGAAGTTGAGTTTCAGTTGGCGCATTATTTATTTGGGGACAGCCAGCATCCGACGCGTTTGCTGAGTTTAAATCTAGGACGAGATCCTGCAAATCAGTTAGCACAATATTCAATCCTTTGTTATTCAAACTTCCATACCGTTGATTGTATGTGTCATAAGTGTATGGAAGGTTCAAGTTGGAGTCCAGCAGATATGCATAATTATATGTTTCCACTTCCATGAACATTAAGTTATTAAACGTGTCAACTCTGCTGTTAAACATTATATTTTTATTTTCCATATATTTAAAAGTAGGCAGACATACTATGAAATTCGTGTGGGTTAAAGGTTGTATTTTATTACGAATAAAAGTGACTAATTCTATGTAATTTTTGGTCTTTTTAAAATCTTCCTCCCCAACATAAATTACACAGTAGTCCGAGTAGGTAAAGTTTTTTACTTTCTTATCAAGACTATCTAGCAGTTGCTTTAGACTAGGTACAGTTTGGCATACGATAATGACATATTACTATTACTTAACCTAGTTCTTTGACAAATTGTGTATAATCTATTAGATGTTTCACTACTAATAATACATAGATTACTCTTTACAATTGGCAATGATGATACTGAATTTTCAATAGGGTCTTCAGCAGTGGACGTGCAGCAGTCCGAACTTTCCAAAGTCTGTGATTTACTGGTCACCTTGTTTGAAAGACCAATTTTGTTTCTTCTAGTCTAGTGTTTAATATTTTTAGTAATTTATTAATTACGAGCACAATCACAGCTGATGTTTACGTCACAACGCCATCTGGCCAAAAAAAAAAAAAAAACACATAGGACATACGATATCCTTGGAGTATGTTCCCTTGAGATAATTTTCAACATGCACGCGGGCGGAGCAACTAGTATTTCATAAATTCAACCAATATGATAGCTTAGCCGTTACCGTATTAGAGTACCTAAGCACGATCATGCGTAATGAGTCGCGGGTTCAAATCTCACGCGATGAGACATTTTTTTATTGTTTATTAGTCGAATAATCACGCTATGACTAGTTCCATGTTATGTTCGTTTTGTTTATATTATACCCACATAAACCTAAATAAGAACTATACATTCTAAAAGACTATACATTGAGGGTGAGGAGATTGCATAAGTTCAACACTTCTACACTTCTATATCTATCTGGGCCAAATATTGACAGTTCCAGGCGCGACAAGACGAAGTTGCTCGATGCACCGAGAGCGCCTGGAGGAGCTATTATTTAATGAAAGATCTTCTAAAAGGAGATCTCCCACTGTCTCAAAAGGAGAATTATGGACACGTGTATTCTCCCGATTCTCATATATGATGCACAATCCTGGTCTTTGACACTTCAGCAGAGGTCCAAACTCGAGGTTTGCCAGCGAGCCATGGAGCGTAGTATCCTGGGGGTCCGTCTCTTGGACCGCGTAAGGAACACTTCACTGCGCTCCAAAACCAAAATCATGGACGTTGCCCAGAAGGCCGCTAAGCTTATGGACTGGGCCCGACATGTCTGCATATCAGACGAGAAATGGGCAAAAGGAACCACCGAATGGCATTAAATGCCCAAAGACATCGTGGCACACCAAGGCGGAGATGGCAGGACGAGCTCCTTTTGAAGGGACTGGCCCGACATTGCTAATGACATAGTTGTGTGGTAAAGGGAGATGGAAGCCTTTGTCCAGCAGTGGGACAAAATAGACTAGCTAGATGGATAGATAGAAAGAACTATTAAAAATGTGAATGACTATAATAACGGATTTGAATGACTTGACAAACGGGTAGGTTATGCCCTAGATTGGGACATAGGATTTGGAGACTTTTTATCCTGGTAGTACAATCGATGGGTTGATAAAACCCTTTTCACGCGGGCGACGACGCGGAAAGAAGCTATTATAGTTGATCTATAAATATTTGGCACTCACACTCTGCATTTCGTAAGCTTCTGTATTTTTCCACACTTGTACGATGGTGCCATTTGGCAGAGAGACTTCCTCATCAAAGACTTCCTGCAAAAAAAGAAATGAGTCAAAAACATAAAACTGATTTCATTTGAAGCAAAAATTAAAGAGTTATTTCGTTAAAAATATTGAGGGTGTGCGAAAACCATTTTTCATCCAAGGATCCGATTATATTAAGGCCACCACAGGCAAGCCAGGTTAAGTAGTCGACAACCTCATAGGTTGAACTGAGAGACGCCACTCAAANTAAAACCATTTTTCCATAGCATCCGTTTGCGAAATATTAAGCTTTAAGTTCTAATTTTTGTTAGTCAAGTGTGTCCCCCCTCTGCAAGCTAAACGGTAGTTTTTGGAGACGTGAAAAATTCATGGTAGTAGCATACAATTTGAGGATGACAATAATACAAAAAACACTGGCAATACTGGTTCATAGGAATATTTTGAAACTAATATAAATCCTGTCACCGAAATTAAAAATACACTTTCCAATTGCATAATACGTCAAAAAAACTCTAACTAGTCAAGGATCAAACAAAATGCACCATTCTCAGTCGGCAATTGTGAAGTGCATCTACGGCCAATCCTATACTGCGCGTGGCCCGACACGCACTTGCCCGGTTTTTTTCTAGATGGATCTACTTCGGTTATTTTCATAGAAATCCAACCTAAACTATAGAAGAGTTGTCTCATTTTTCTACTTGAGTAGTTAGTGATCAAGTATAACCAAAGACTATATAAGTATAGGTACTCTAGAGTAGGTACTAGACTTGCCACACGATAGGTTACGACCTGTCACCCAGCTAGAGATGGGCGGTGGGAAAAAACCCGACGGAAAAATACCCAGGTTTTTACCCATTTGGGTAAATACCAGGTATTTATGGGGGAAAAAACCCAATAGACGGGTATATACTAATACAATAAAGCTGAAGCGATTTTTTTGTTTGTTTTAAACGCGGTAATCTGTGAAACTACTAGTAGGATTGTAAAACATGTTTCTGCATATAAAAAATAAAACAAAACATAGACAATCACAATTATTTATTACAAAATAGAAAATAATTATAAAAATATTTTTTCATTCACTCGTTTCATTCATTCAAAATTTTAATCGCTATCGCTACTGTCATGATCATCATATAAATCATCAATATCACAGAATTCTATGTCTTGGCTTCCACGAGATTTAGAAGGTTGTGGGTCATTAATTGGGCTGTTCATCGGGCTAGACAACTGTCTAGGGGTTGACAAGGTCTCGTCATCTTCGTCGTTGTCATCATCATTATATTTGTGCAAAAGATTCCAATTATAGGATATAAAAGCTATCTTTGCTGCTCTATCTGTAGTCAATCTATTTCTTTTGTGACTGTGTATATGAGCATGTGTGCTAAATGACCGCTCCGTTGCTGCGGAAGTGCAGGGAGCAGTCAGAAGGCGTACTGCAACCCTACTCAGCAATTTGGAGCTGCAAAGTCCCCTCCACCAAACGACTGGGTCCATTTCTGCGACATTTTTCCATATAAATGGTCTGCCCCATAAACCCTGTTTAGCTCTATAATTTGCTAAATCTACACCAACATCAATATTGAGTGATTGGCTCACTTCATGTATAAACTCCATGGCATCTACTTCATGCTCTTCATCGAGTTCAATGCCTTGCGATCTCGGATCTAACAAATATGCAGCATAATGGATTGGTTTGATGCAGTTATTTGTTCGCCTGGTTACAGCATTTATTATATCTTGTTTGTGCTGGTCATCTAAAATAGAAATTTCGGGTAGCACAAAATTAAATGTAGATTGTATGTCTCTGAAAGCCATGTATACTTCGTTTATTAATATTCCGTTTCCTTCAAGTTTGAAAATTTTTTCAGTTATCGGTTCCAACAATTTTATACAATTTTCGGCCATGTTCCAAAAATTGAGATCCAATAAATTTGACTTTATTTCTTCTGAAATAGTAGCATCTTCGTGAACAGCTAAAGTCTGTAATGCTACTTTCGAACATTTCAAGCTTTTTATAGCAGTACAGTAACTGCCCCAGCGGGTTGTTCCTGGCAATTTCAATGTTTCGCCTGATCGTTTGTCTTTTATAATCTGGGCTAGTAAAGCACTCATAGTTTGACTTCTTTTTATTGCTTTTATGGTCTCTATGGCAATCGATATAAATGCTTTAACAGGTTCTGGTCTTAGACAATCTTCGCAAAGTAAATTTAATGTATGTGCTACGCATCTCAGCGGTATTATGTGTGTATACACATCTTTTACCATCTGAAATGCTCTTTGAATGTTATTAGCGTTATCTCCTATAAGAGTTACAAACTTGTGGCCTCCATACATATTTATAACTTTGATAATCTCTTGAGAAAGATATTGGCTTGTATGTCGGTTGGTAAGAGTGTTAAGACTTTTGACAAAAACGGGCTCGGGTTTTGCAATAATGAAGTTGATAATACCTTCATTGCGCTGATTGCTCCAGCCATCACACTGCAGATGCAAATTATTTATAGATTTCAGTTCGTCTGTAATTTCTTCTACCATTTCTTTATAAATAGCTTCCAGATGTGTAGTTGAGATTGCTTTTCTGGATGGTAACTTGTAAAGTGGTTGCAACTCATCAAAAAATCGTGCCCACAGCGGATGGTTAACAATGGAAAAAGGAGAACCGGAAACAAATATTGCTTTCGACAAAAGCTGATCTAGATAAAGTTTCTTTTCTGCTGAAGTTGTAGTACTAGAATTTGTATCAGTCAAACTGTTATCTTGTAACGTTTCATGCTGCGATTCATCTTGTAAAGGCAGATTTGTTGCAGTTGCGTTAACGTCAGATGTTTTGTTTAGTTTGTTCTTGATAACAGTTGGACATCTAAAACATTTCAACAGATGGCGGGCCATCTTGTTGACATTGCCAAACATGTAAACTTTTTCGCAGTGTTTGCACTTAACCGTTTTACTGGTTGCGGAATGGAAATAGTTTTCCCATACATCGTTATTTTTCTTTCTGGGCATGGTGTGATCTAATGCAAAAAGAAAAAAAACAATTGTAAGAACAGAAGCAAACAGATGTTTTAAAGTATTCTACATTTCTAATAAGCTCAAACTTACCGGTTTATTTATGTTGATGGGATGCAGTAGGTATCGAAGTCCGTAAGGATAGCACTAGTTATCAATCCGAAGTATATCACGTATTTAATCACTATAATATCAAAAGTCCACAAAACAAAATCCAGGTCGTCAATAAAT
>NDFZ01005346.1:403301-445636 GCA_002192655.3 Mamestra configurata | reverse complement strand
GCTCGTGTGGGTCATGTTATGCTCTTCCATAAATTTAAATAAGGCACCAACACTTACTTGCCACACGATAGGTTTCGACCTGTCACCCAGCAGTGGTATAACATTGCCCATGAATAATAAAATTAATATAGCTCGCTCGTGTGGGTCATGTTATGCTCTTCCATAAATTTAAATAAGGCACCAACACTTACTTGCCACACGATAGGTTTCGACCTGTCACCCAGCAGTGGTATAACATTGCCCATGAATAATAAAATTAATATAGCTCGCTCGTGTGGGTCATGTTATGCTCTTCCATAAATTTAAATAAGGCACCAACACTTACTTGCCACACGATAGGTTTCGACCTGTCACCCAGCAGTGGTATAACATTGCCCATGAATAATAAAATTAATATAGCTCGCTCGTGTGGGTCATGTTATGCTCTTCCATAAATTTAAATAAGGCACCAACACTTACTTGCCACACGATAGGTTTCGACCTGTCACCCAGCAGTGGTATAACATTGCCCATGAATAATAAAATTAATATAGCTCGCTCGTGTGGGTCATGTTATGCTCTTCCATAAATTTAAATAAGGCACCAACACTTACTTGCCACACGATAGGTTTCGACCTGTCACCCAGCAGTGGTATAACATTGCCCATGAAGAATGAATGTAACTCGCTTGTGTGGGTCATGTTATGCTCTGCCATAAATTTCGTAATCGCAGCATTTGAGCTCCTGAAAAGATTAATAAAATTGTGTTTATTGTTTGCAATCCTTTGGCTGGAAACAGACGTTCCGGTTTCTCTTCCGATAGTCGGATCAGGGCTGCCAGACGTACGAGAAATTTAGTGCGTGTACCTGATTTAGCACTAAATATGCGATTTTGAGAGATCGAGAGAATTCTGACCTCTGCCTCTTTCTGAGGTCAGATGTGGATGATTCATACAAGTAATGTCTAATTATAGAAATTATGACTTATTTTCCATGATGCTGAAGTCTTTCAAACGTGAGTTACGGATTTTGTGAATTTTTATTTTTTGTACGGTTTTATAACCACACAACGGTTTTATAAATACATCTGACAACCCGACACACATCAGGGCCGTGACCGGAATGTGTCCGGCCGTGGTCCATCACAACGTGGTCTGACAGGTCTCGAGCACGGTCCGGACTATGAAATGTATGTGTCACCGGAAAATTGCAGACTCCGTAAGATTGGTAACAAATCTTCATTAGATTATAATTTCTCAATATATTATGAAAAAAAAAGTTTTTTATACAATAAATCCCATCCAAATTTAATAGTTTCCAATATATCCGTGTCTTATTAAGAAAAAATAGTTTACAATTTCACGCGATATTTTACAATCTTACGGCGTTTGCAATTTTCCGGTGACATAGGTATGCATCGATATTGCTTTGAGCTCCGGACGGACTACGGCCCGACCACGTCCTGGGCACGGTCCGGGTATGCGTGGATCAACCTTTACTAATATTATAAATGTGAAAGTGACTTTGTTTGTTGAATAAATGAATTTTGGCACAGAGATGGATGGAGACTGTTATAGCTACTTTTTTATTTTGTAAAATTCTATATTAATGCGAGCCGCGGGCAAATAGCAAATATAATCGAAGGTCCGTAAATCGTGTCATAAATTAATTGGTCAGACTTTTGATTTCTATATTTTTATCGTTAGCTAGTTACTGCTCTGTTTTGTAGTCAACAAGGAACCCTTATAGTTTCGCCATGTCCGTCTGTCTGTCTGTTCGCGGTTTAGCTTAGAGACGCTTTGCACTAGAAAGTTGGAATTTGGTATGTATATACATATTTATCACGCCGACAAAGTGGTAAAATAAAATATCGGATTTAAAAAAAAAAAAAAAATCATAGACGATAAAAAAAATCATCGCCACTTTATATGTAGGGGGAGCACCCCCCTACCCCCTCTATTGCCGGTGTGCAACAACCATGTTTCCATCCAAGGATCCGATTGCGAAATATTAAGCTTTAAAGTGCTAATTTTTATTAGAATCAAGAGTCCCGCCCCCTCTGCCAGCTAAACAGTTGGTTTTGGAGTCGTGAAAAAATCATAGTCATTTTTTAATAAAGAATTTAAAAGAAAAACTATCACAGTAGGCTTTACAAGTTAACGAGTAATAGTCGACCAGCATATAAAATGTAACTGATTAGGTAAGAATTTCATAATAACCCGATAGAAAATGACTTTGTAATGTTGTAGGTAGTTAAATTTGCTATTTTTTGTCATGACTTAGGTACGGGACGGGTTACTACGAAACCCTACACTGTGCGTGGCTCAATACGCACTTGGCCAATTTTTCTTTTCTATAAATTTAAAGCAGCCAAGCTAAAATGGGACTAAGCCGAACACGTCTGTCGCACGTCGAAAGATTCATGGACCAAAGCAACTAAAATGTTGGTCCCAGAAAATGGCTGACGACGTCGTGGTAGACCCAGGCGAAGATTGCGGGACAAGCTTGTCGCCTATCGGCAGGATTGGTCTTTAACTCTATACTTTCTCAAAACCGGGAGGAATGAAAGGAAGGCCTTTGCCCTGCAGTGGGACACTATGGGCTGAAAATAAATAATAACAAATTTTATAAATTAACTACCTAGCTTTTGCCCCCGACTTTGTACGCGAATTTCCTGTTCTTGTATAGCCTATTAGATAGCATTCCTCATGGATAAAAAGAATTTTCCAAATCCCACTGGCAGTTCCAGAGATTAGCGCGTTCAAATAATCAAGCAAACAAAAATTCTTCATCTTTACTATATTAATATAGATGGATAAACGGCCCTTACCAGCAGTCCAGTTCAACTTCATCACCACCGACATGGATGTACTGATCAGGGAAGCGATCTTGCAGCTCCCCGAACAAGTCGCTGATAACTTTGTAAGTCATATTATTCGTTGGGTCCATCGGTCCCAAGCCTATTTTTTCGCCAGAACTGTAGCAAGTTGTCAGGATACTCGGGTACGCGACACCCCAGGAACTTGTGTGTCCTAAAATAAGTTATTGGTTTTAAATTAAATTTAGAAGATGATGTGGATGTAGAAGGTTCGTAGATTACTTTAAAATGTGTCATAATAGAGACTTTGTAATATCTATGGACCTTAAAAACGGGAAGACAGTTTTTACGTTAAGATAATAAAATTATACTGAAGGGTAATTAATAAGGGCACAAATAGTGCCTAATAAGGCCCACATAAATGACAATTAAGGTTCGCCTACCTTGTGAGCTGTGCCCCTAATTGCAAATATGTTTTTCATAATAGAAATTACGTTATATTGAATACTGAAAAATACCTGGCACGTCAAATTCAGGCAGGACGCGAATGCCTCTTTCTTTCGCGTAGTTTACAATCTGGCTGATATCGGCCGCAGTGTATATCATAGTAGGATCGTATGCAGCTTGGCTGTAAATAAAACAGTAAAGAATATAAACTGTGTGGCTACTAGCTAGCGACGGATTTAAATTGTACCTAACTTTTTAATATGTTGCAATTATGTTATTAGTTACTATTTCCGTCCGAAGTAGTTTAAAATGCAGATTGTGAGTGATCACTGTGATCAGATTATCAGTGATTTTTAGGTACAAAAGGGCAATATAATGGCAAAACAATTGAAGAGGTATGTGGAAAAGGGTGTAAATTCCACCAAAACTCGATTGAAAAGGGAGGGTCCTCCGACTAAACGTGTGTTGTGTCTGGTGGGCAACTGCCCAATAATTGTTTTGTGGCAATGCTGCCAGTCTTCTGGGCACGTTTCCGTTCACGTTTCGATGACACCGATGCGGAGGAATACTTTAACGCCTGAGTGTACTTTGTTTTTGTATATGTACATACTTAGGTTTAGTAGATGTAAATAGTTTATGTAAATAGTTTTAAGATAGTATATAGTTATATTATGTTTTTCAAGTGGTTGTAAATGTTCGAACCATTCGGAGAATGTTCATACAGCGATTAAGGATTTGTGTGAAGTCAGTTCTTAAGTCCGTAACTCATAACTGGTAGTATAGATAAGGATAATAACCTACACAATAATGGTAAGTAGGTACCTTAACTGAGGAAACACCTCACTCTGGTAAGGAAAACTCTGGTCATCAACAATATGCCAGTGTAATACATTCATTTTGTTCATTTCCAACGCGTCCAAAGTTTTAAGTATCGTTGATATAGAGAGGTAATGTCTTGAGGTGTCGATGAGGAGTCCTCGGTGGGTGTATTTGGGGTAGTCGACGATTTGTGTTGTGTTGATGAGCACATTCTGTAAAATAGTTTAATGTTTACATGTGTGTTGTTTCGAGTTGTTATATATATTACTAGCGGACGTCACACGGTTTCACCCGCGTAGTTCCCGTTCCCGTGGGAATACGGGGATAAAATATAGCCTATGTTACTCGCTGATAATCTAGCTTCCCAATGGTGAAAGAATTTTTGAAATCGGCACAGGATATTTTGAATTTATTCATTACAAACATACACACACACAAAAATACAAATTTTTCCTCTTTATAATATTGGTGTAGATGTACATAGATGTAGAAAATGTCTGTGCTACTTAGAGTAAGGGCGAGTTTTTTTATGTGTAGTTCCCAATAAATAAAAAAATATGGGGCACCTAAATTTCGTTAATTTTAATGTGCATTTTTCTATAAATATTAAGCTTGACCAATGGTCAATTGATCGACCATTAGACTATTTTTTTTTACCAATTGCATTTTAACGATGTTTAATTTCATAATTTTAACCATTAGTTGAGTGAACTACGGATAAAAAACACTCGCCCTAAGTCAATATAGGTATTGACCAATCCAAAAGTATTGACAATTCAAAAGTACCTGATAATGGTTTATTTGAAATAAATGCTTTGATTTTGACTTTGACGACTTTCTAGATTATGTCCAATTCTGACTTACTTTATATCCATCGGACATATAGAACAATTGTGCGAATGACTCGAGTCCTCTAAGAACGCCCCATATGGAGTCACTGTTGAGTGTCGAAACCGCCGCAACATCAAGGCTGTCTGAAATCAAAAATGTATTATTTATGTAATACAAACTGTTGACTTTGACCTTTCATTTTGATTTATGTACCTTAGATATTTTAATTTAACTGGTTTTATATTAATAAGTCGAGATAAAAATGCAACCAAGTAAACAAAACAGTAGAAGATCTACCAAAAATAAAATACTTACCCTACCTATCTATTTTATTTTTTTATTTAGCCGTGTAATTATAACTTAACTTTTAGATATAAATTTCTGCATTTGCTTACACTACATTTAGTTCATCTTTCGGGGTCACGATGTCATTTCATATCAACGACCACTTACTTATCCTTGTTCGTATGTAAACAGATTTCTAGAATCATTATGTGTGATTATTTTCTTCGAAGCCAAATTACCTACATAGTTGTATAGTAGTTGGTTTTACCAAGAATTAGCTCATGCGTTAAAATGATAAGCCACTTGGATACATTATTATTTACAGATAGGCAGGCCTATGCCCCTACCCACAACTGTGTTATTCTGCAGGTTTATTCTGTAAATATTTCTCCGTGAATACATATGTACGTGAAGTGAAGTGAGCAAGGACAAAACACACACAAAACAACACACAGACAGAATTATTCTATTGTTTTTGTTGGTGTTTTTTTCATTTTGTTTTTTTTTTTGTTCTGCAAACGTGTTGTGTGCCTTAAATTGGTGCTAAATAAATTAATATTTATCTTTCTTTTTTTTTCTCTTTTCATTAAGTGGGCGTTAATCAGTGCATCGTGTATCGTCACTTGTGAATGTCAGCACTGCTGGTTACTATTTCTTCGGCTTAAGAAATCTTTTTTTATTAGAACAGGGGCTGTTAAGAGCCGACCAAGATTAGAAAATTACCTCTTTGATTATGCATGGATTGGCCATCATCTTTTTTGTGCAAACGCACTATTACACAAGAGTTGCTGAATATGCGGGCGGTATATTAAAATAAAATTAACATAAAACTCACATCTCTCATCCATACCCAAGTGCGGGTAAGTTTCGCATGGCGCTGCTAGGTTGATTTGGAGTTCTTGCAACGTTCCTTTGTAGTTCACATCAGTATCGACATCATTGGGATAGTTCGTATTCATAAGCCTCTTCGAATGTTTATCTGCTATAAGATATGTTTTCTTCAAAATATTCCTATAACGTTCTATCGCAGCTTTTAATATATCGCATGTTTTTCCTTTTTCCTGTAAAAAAAGTTTTCTGGTTTATTGCGGTAGCCGGTAAATCCCGCTCATAATCATGTTTATTCTAATAAGACAAACACATCTGATGTTTTTTTTTCATCGGACAATCGCAAGGTCAAATAAAAACGCCGCTTGATCTGCGCAACATCAAATAATAGCACTTTTTTAGGGTTCCAAACATGCGTATGAAAAAATACAACTCTTTCTGGATGACTTTAATCTCCAAAGTCTTGAGCATCGACGCCGGGCTGCTAGCCTGTCGGTTTTGTATCGGTTGCATTTTGGAGAGTGTGCGACGGAATTGTATAGTTTAATTCTGCCAAGCCCGTTCCATCATCGGACCACAAGACGTACGGCGATGCCCCACCGGTATATGGTGGACATCTCACCCAGACGCACAAAACGTTTTGGGAACACATTCATTGTGCGTACAGCAGGAGTAGAACTCACTGCCAGAGTCTATGTGTCCTGATAGCTACAACCTGGGAGTCTTTAAGTCAAGAGTGAATAGGTTACTTCTAGGCAAGTGTGCTCCAGCTTTAATCACATCATCGCTTATCATCAGGTGAGATAGTGGTCAAACGCGTGCCTATCAATAGTAAAAAAAGGCTCGTTTTTTTTTTGTTGTCACTGAATTTGCTCTGAATGTACAGGACCGATTCAGTTGTCATTTAGTACATATATGATTCTATGAACTTCTGTGACCCAAATATAGACGCGTAATGTAGGTAAATAAATCAATTTTGAGTCTGGAGTCACTATTAACGTACATAGAAAATTAAAAAAGTAGGCAAATTAAGTTGTGTCGCGTGGCATATCAAATAAAAGGACTTTTTTTTGCTTATAATCTTAAAATAAACAATTTTGAAGTTATTTAAGAAAAATTGATGAAAATTGACCGAGGGCATTATCTCCGAATCTACTGAATCCAAATTTTTATAACTTACTTACTAACTACACTTATTACAGATTACAGAAAAACCTATATGATGATTTCAGTTTTAAAATATATATATATACATATTTTTAAATATGATTCGTTCGGAACCCATTTGCGCGCGAGTCCACCTCGCACTTAGCTGGTTTTTTAGTTGTATGACGGACCTCCAAAACAAATAAAACTTAACTAGCAAGCAGTGTCAGGCAGAGGCAGCACCAACTATAAAATTGAGGGGGGGGGAGGGGTTGTGCATTGCAACAGCTGCTACACTGAGACCCGCCTGCCAAGCGTGGCGATTATGGCAAATGCCTCCTTTGGGGTAGGCCTATGTCCAGCAGTGGATGTCTTTCGGCTGTTATGATGATGATGAAACATTTGCAGTTAGAAAATTTACCTTGACTAATAGCGACCTATGGGAGATTTTTTTTCAACTATAAAGTTTTGTTTTTGTTTCAATTGTACCTACTTATCATTTTGTTATTATTAGAGTAATGGTAGGTGCCTTGATAGTTTATCACCAGCATAATAATTTTTCGTGATGGGTGCCATTTATGTGGTTTACGGGCTCATAACGAAACTATACTCTTCATATTTTTTTCATTGTTTCGGGAAAACTATCTACAGAATTTTACACTGTACGTTGTTATTGTAAAACTTGGGCCATAATAGTAAATATACAAAAAATAACGAATCCCAAAGAGTACCTTTAATCAAAAAGAATAATTTAATATTAGAAAGGTAGGAATTAGGTAACAGTTCGATACTTGCAATACAATTTATAGTTTTTGAAACTTACCGTAATAGTAAAAGTGTCTGGATTTAACTTAAAATAAGTGTCCGATTCAGTCTGTTCATATGGGTTTGGCCATATTGCCCCCTTCGTGGGCGGGTATTTAGGTCCTGGTTTAACGACAAAAGTAAAGCTTGCCGCGAAAAACACGCAAAAGGCATTGAATAATAATATGTGCCGAAGCATTTTGCCGGTGAAATAAAAACGACAATGCCTCGCCAACGATTCCGCACAAACTGATTTCTTATTTGTGTTTTTATCATTATAAATGTGTAAAGGTCAATATCGTAGTTGTCTTATCATCTATGTTATTAGTTTTTAATGGTCTTAGTTTGTCGAACTTCCACGTAAAGGTTATGTACCTTCCAAGCAGTGGGAGCTAAATAACTTTATTTTTATCTTATTTTGAGCACTATTAATTACCACATGATAATAATTATTTAAAATGGGCGTCGTCGAGAAAGACTGAACGGTCGTAAATAGTAGGTACCTCTTGGTGCCTATTATGTTTAGCACGCCATTATTTTGGAGGATCCTGTGCGCCCTATCCTCATGAAATTGTGAACTGTCTCTTCTTTCGTGCTGATTCACGGTGCTTAAATAGTTGACGGATGCCCGCCATCGCGTTTGGTTGTCGTTAGAGAATTGTTTTGTCGATGTGTCGTTATCGGTAAACAACATAGATATAAATATTTCTATGGCTTCGTCAGAATTAAAGTGCAATAACTGTAATATATGTAGTTTCAATTAAGTGCTTTCTTTCATTCAAAACAAAATCATGCTGATATATGACGAGTCCTGTTGCGGTATCGAGAACTGCTTTCACGGAGGAAGATATTAAAAGAAGGTGAAAATATTACCTTTTGAGTCTGTTGCTCAGCGGAATGTTGTGCGAAAGGGTGATCATAAAACGAACAGGAATCTTTATGACATCATAGATCTCATGAAGAACGTAGATCCAGAGGAAACTCCAATATTTGTTCCACGGGGGCTTCACACACTACCTCCGTATACCTACGTTTGATCGTATTGACGTGACACGTGCTTAAGAATATTGTTCTGATAAAGGAGCTACGTGTTATCTTACTACTAAATAATGCGAAAGTTTAGATGGATGTCTGTTACTCAATCACGCCAGAACACTAAACGGATGTGAATGAAATTTGGCACAGAGATAGATTATATTCTGGAATAGCACATAGGCTAGTTAGCTTTTTATTCCAGTAGTATGTTTCCTCTACTGGACATAGGAACTTGGAGGAGGCCTATGTCTAGCAGTTAACGTCTTTCAGCTGATCTGATATGATGATGATGGTATGTTTCCTAGGGTTAATTTCTGACATTCAAGCGGATGACACCACTGGCTGAAGCTAGTTCAAAAAAAGTTTGTATGACGAATGTTCAACTTGCTACGGTAGATGAGTTCGAGCAACTCAGATCCGAAATTGATAAATTGGAAAATATTAATTTTATTTCAAGCAAAAGTGACCAGAATGCAAATGTGGAAAGGGGTGCATAATGCATGCAAAATAGTTTTGATTGCAATAGTGGACCTATGGGTATTATGAATTGTTCGGAGAGGTCGATCGTTGCTAATGAGTCAGCAATATCTCTTTCGTCTAAAGAAGTAAGTGACGACCGCCTAAAGCAGCTGCTTTGTCTCCTACATCCGCAGACAAAAAGTGGTGTCTGTCGCAGTCTTTGCCAGTGAAGCAACGACCTATCACACTGCGTGCCGGTTGAGAAGTATAGGAAGGTTAAAAATAAAAATCTTACAGGCCACTGTAACTGTGGACACCTAGAAAACAGCGATAGTGGAGCGTTGTAGTCGGGGTGAGTCAGATCGTTTTGTTATTGGCATAAACTTTAATAAAGTGTAAAATATAACTAATCACATTTTTAGTCAGAATCCTAATGCCGCCATCCTTATTATATGATGACGAATAAAACTTACACAATTCTACCAAACTAACCATCAGCCAATCAGTGGCTGGTATTCGCGCCGGCTGGTTATTATAGGTTGGCGTGAGGCGCATGAGCGAAAGTGCATTCGGATTCGGATACACATTACGGGGAGTATCGTTTAGGTGTCTTACCTCGACCTATGCGAGACGTCGGAGACGTTCGCGTATAGTAACATCCGATATAGCGTCGATTATCCGAACATCGATCAACCGCAAGACCGCTTATCCGAACGAATCTATGTACAGACGCCAGCACATCAAGCTACAACAATCTGTCAAATTTCTTTAATAGATTTTCAACTTTATCGCTTAAGCAGTAGGTTCAAGATTGATTGGGAAAATTTGACAGTTTCGGGTAGCTTGATGTGCTGGCGTCTGTACCTCCTCACGCGCACCGCGCTCGTGCACTTGTCTCGACTTGTCAGTCGTATACCCTTTACTATATTGTAGTCTGTGGTCGTGTGTCATTTCGAAGTAGCCGCTAGTCAATAATCGGAGCAGCATGGGACAGTATAAAAGAGCAAAACTTGAAAAAAGCGTGAAATAAAGTTTTGTGTTTAGTGGAAAATCCTGAAAGTGAATGTGTTAATGAAAATCGGGAAGATATGTCTGAAATTATAGATATGGTAAAAAACTCAAATATGACGAATGTGATGAAGAAGAGGTTCAACAATGGGTGGATTCCGACGATGATGATCCCGGGTACCAAATTATGCAGGATAGCGAAATTTTAGACCTCATGACTAATAAAATTGACGCTACCGCTAGCATCTCATTAACTGCAAGTTCAGATAATGAAGACGAAAACTTAATTGTTGCTTCTGAAGCGTTTAAGTAGATACTTGCTTAGATATTGCCTTGCTTTGGTTTGAAACAAGCTGGGAGCAATCTGTATCAAATAACTGCCCATAAAAAATATGTGACCTAGCCGCTCGTAAACGGGTAGGCTTGCGTCGGCAGATGAAAATTGAAGATTTTTTTAAGCTTTAATTGTACCTAGTACATTTTTTGTTACAAGACCGTACTTTTTTGTTTAATTCCTATTTTTTTTTGTTAGTGGTGTCTCGCTGTTCAACCTATAAGGTTGTCGACTGCTTAACCGAGCTTGCCTGTGGTGGCTTAAAGCCTCCAGCCAGGGCTTATAAAAAACTTACAAACTAAGCGACTATACACTAAGGGCACCCCCTGTGGGGTACGGGCCTCGGCTTAGGGCGTCGCTGGGGGGAGGACAGCTAGAGACGGGCTGGATCGAACCAGAATTATTATTAAGAAGTGAATTTAAGGCTACAGGCTCAGCGACGCGGGCAGGCTCGAGCAACGTTCGGGGCGGATTTTGACGGGGACATCGCGGCGGGTCTCGACGGCGAGGGCGGAAGGACGGCCTTTCGTGGTTTGCGAAGAGTGCTGGTCTCTTTGCGACTTTCTTGAAGGAGAGTGGTAGAGTCGTCGGGCGTGACGAGGGTATGCCTCGGTCGGCGTACCTTGGAGATGCGGGAGGGTTCGTATCGGGCGGCCGATGCGACAAGGGGGTTACGGTGTTTTACATCAACGAAAAAAACAAAACAAACGTTTGGCTATGCGTTTCATGAACTGCTGTATCGTGAGCAATTTGAGATCTACATGTAGAGTCTCATTTCGGACGTAGTAGGGGCACCCGTGATTTTGCGCAGGAAACGGTTTTGTTTAATTCCTATTTGTGATTAAAGATATAACTATGGTTTTCATTCACCTGTGATTAAATATAAGTACAATACAGTTCGATTATCCGAAAAAACCTGTTTTCCGAACGGGTGTTCCCCAATTAGTTTGGATAATCGACGTTTCAAACAAGTTTGTGAGTTTTAACTTTAGATCTGTGAAGAGTTCGGCTGACGCCAATGCCAAGCGGCCAATGTCGTGGCGCTGCGAGAGACGTGGCTACTGAGTTGTAGCTGCAGAAGGGATGTAAGATATCTACCACACACACCTTAAATAATACACTAAGTCGTTGTTGAATGATAAACTCTATCGGCAATGTTTCTCTTTCTAATAAAGTGAACATACATTTTTTTGAAGAGACGATAAAAAGTGAAGAAACGAATTGAGAACCTCCTCTTTTTTCGAAGTCGGTTTAGAAGAAGATAGTACAAAATAAATTGTTGTAGCTTGATGAGCTGGCGTCTGTACAGACGTCAGCACACCAAGCTACATTCTGTCAAAATTCTTTAATAGATTTTCAACTTTATCGCAACGGCATTAGGTTCATTGGGAAAATTTGACAGTTTCCGGTAGCTTGATGTGCTGGCGTCTGTACATGATTATTTCATGGCTATAGTCTATGCACAGACCATTTCAGTCTATGGTTCAAATAATTTGGTCGTTGACAAAAAACACATTCTAGACGTATGTACCACATGTCGCAAGAAGCTACGAAATTGCTGATCCAGATGCATGCGTATCTGTGGGTTTGAGTTATTTATAAACAATACCGGTTTTTGAATACTAAAATGTGACATCACTATCCGTCCCATTTGGGTTGCTCTGGAAAAAATAAATAAATAATCTGTGCAGAAATTCTATTGACGTTTCATTTTGGGGGCGGGTATCGCCACTTCACTTAGTAGCGAATTTTAATCAAAATGAGATAATTCAGCATTTTACGTTAGTTTGAGTATAATAAAATATTTGTTAAAACTAATGTTACTATCTGCAGTATCGTAGGTGAGTTCAACTGTCATTTTTGTATCCCTGTAATCGGTATCAAATATTGTGTTTTATTGGCCGTATCCTGTCCTATTGATTCATAATCAGCCCAATTTCTTGAGCCTATCTATGCCTTTGCGGAGTTGAGATTTGACGTGTAATATGAACTAAGATTTGCGGGTAGATTTTGGCAGATCACCAGACCGAAAACGTATTACGTTGCTCTTCGGTTTGTGAGAATCAGTACCTACCTAATAAGAAGTGGAGAATGGGTTTTTAAAAGTGGGTGTGCTTGATTCCAGGTCTAAATCAAGATGATTGGGGGCTTGTTCGTGTATAACCACAAGGGCGAAGTCCTGATCTCGCGGGTGTACCGCGACGATATAGGGCGGAATGCCGTGGATGCGTTCCGAGTGAATGTCATCCATGCGAGGCAGCAGGTGCGCTCGCCCGTCACCAACATCGCCAGAACTTCCTTCTTTCACATCAAGGTAAGTACAGCAAGATAGTAGGGTTTTCCATGAAAATTTAGTTTAGAAATGCACTTTTCAAATGTCTGAATACATTCTAAAAAAAACACCTACTAAGTTCATAAAAGTCGTCAGTTTTGGCATTAACATGCTGAAATTGTAATTTCAATTTTTGGAAGCTGAAAATGCATAAAAGTGGGCGTTTTTTATTTACAGTAACACACCTGAGGCAGCATTTTAACAAGATTTTGCCCAAAATTTATCCTGCTCAGATAACTCCTCTCCTCAAACTATTCATTATCAATTTTTTCCCCTTATTATTTTAAAACAGTTGGGAGACTAAGCAATTTTTTTTCATGATGAAGCCATTGCTCTTGTCTCAATTTCCCTCAAGGTAAAACTCAAAAGGCCAGATACCTTGAGTCTTCTAATTTTTCTTAGCTGCCTAAGTTATTTACCAGGAGATTTGGAGGGGGGAGAAGATAATCTTTTGACTTTTGGCAAAGATTATCTTCTCTCCCTTGTTTGCTTTTAGTAACTAAAAGCATCTTAATCAACTCAACATTTTATTGTACAGAGGGCCAACATCTGGCTGGCAGCTGTGACCAAGCAGAATGTAAATGCTGCGATGGTGTTTGAGTTCTTGCTGAAGATTATAGATGTGATGCAGTCTTACTTTGGCAAGATCTCGGAGGAGAACATCAAGAACAACTTTGTTCTTATCTATGAATTGCTTGATGGTGAGTGTAGAGTAACTTAGGAAGGGTAATTTTTAAGATAAATCAGCATCATCTGGGGATTGGAACTCCTCTTAGGGCCCTATCTCACTAGAACACCATGGTAGCGGCCACCGATTGCACCACCAAGGAAATGTATGCAGTTTTATAAAGGATACCTCACTTGGTATCAGCTTGTTGCGTTACATTTTTTTACGGCAACTGAATCACCCGCGGGTGGCAATACACTGCATAGATTTTGTTGGTGGTGCAACCGGTAGCCACCACCAGTCCTTTACACAATGTGCAACAGAATATATGCAATAACTGGAAAGGGGTCATTGTACTCAATACCTTTTCATGTATTGTGTTTTATTCTGTTACACATTGTATACCTAAAATTTCACGACAAAATAGGCAATCAATTGATAAAGTCATCCAAATACGACATCATTTTAGTTTTACCAAAGTTTAAGTTCAGTATAGTTTGATCATTTCTTCAAGAACAGGTTCTAATGCTTGACCAAGCATTGCAAAATAAGATACACATATTTTTAGGCAAACTTATCATGAAAAAAGTTAAAAAGAGAGATTCAGTGGTCTGGACATAATCTATATTCTATAAAAAAAAAAAAAAAAAACATTGCTTTGAGCAATGGATAGCTGCATTATCAGCGAGTAACATAGGCTATATATAGAGAAAGTATAGTGAAATTCCTTTATGTATTTACAGAGATCCTGGATTTTGGCTACCCTCAGAACTCAGACACTGGTGTTCTGAAGACTTTCATTACCCAGCAAGGTATCAAATCTGCCTCCAAAGAAGAACAAGCTCAAATCACTTCACAGGTTAGTATTACTCTTCTAAGGTTATTGCACTACTCAGTTGCTGTGAAAAAATCTTTATATCAGATCATTTGATTGTCCAGCATGTCAGCCACACTTCTATACAAAGTGTAACAGAATAAACGCAATACCCTAATCTCTTCAAAATTAGAGTGAACTGGCTTCTTCTGGGTAAGCTCGCTCCATCGTCGACTTAGTCTCTGTCATCTATGACCTAGACTAGAGTCAAGAGCAAAACCCAAATTAAATTTAAAAAAAAATACTTGAAAAGAGGGGTCATACCATTTTTCGGGTTTTTTTCCCACCCTTTTCAGGTGTTTATCCTGTTACACGTTGTATAATGCCACATCAAGATGCTAGTTTTATGCCCCCTTAAGGTATAGGTAATAGAAAAAACCCTTACACAATTCACCATAAAATTGTTTAAATAATTTTATTTTGTGCAGGTTACCGGTCAGATTGGATGGCGTCGCGAGGGTATCAAATACAGGCGCAATGAACTGTTCCTAGACGTACTGGAGTATGTCAACCTGTTAATGTCACCACAAGGTATGTTTTACAATGCTATTTTTATCAACATCCATTTTTTTCCAGATATTAGGTAACCGGCAAAAGTATGTTTCTAGTTTTTGCACCGGGCTTCACTCGCGTTAATACAGATATTCGCAAAAAAGCACTCTCATGTATAACCGTTTCAAGTACCATTTATCTAAATCGGTTTAGTAATTTATGCCTGAAAGTGTAACAAACAAACACACTTACTTTCGCATATATACTTACGAGCTTGCCGGCGACTTCGTACGCGCATATCTCGTTTTTCCCGTTCCCTTAGGAATCTCGGGAAATCCTCTCTTAGTGCTCCCCTACGGAGTGTAGGGAAGCTACATGCCAAATTTCAGCTTTCTACGACCAGTGTCGGCTCTGTGTTGCCCATAAGTCACTCAATAAGGGAAGAATTTTATATAATACATATGTATGATTTTTTCATAATATATCGAGAAATTATAATCTAATCAAGAATTATTACAATCTTACGGATTCTGCAATTTTCCGGTGACACATTATATTGATTGATTAGTTGAGATGGTGTTCAATAAAGAGTATTCTATTTAGCTTTTTATACTATTTTAGAACTAAATAATAGAAATCGAAGACATTGTCTGTCTCTGACTGTTTCTGTGCTTACTTTTTCTAAACAAATTAATATAATAATAATAATATCTTGAGACAACTCACACGCGGTCATCCGATCCCAAACTAGGCAGAGCCTGTACTATGGCAACCAGACAACTGATAAACATACTTATATATTTCTAAATACATACATATCATAGACAAATTACACCCAGACACAGAACAAATGATCATGCTCATCACACAAAGATTTCTCCTGGGTAGAAATCGAACCCACGACCTCCGGTTTAGCAGTCAGGGTCACTAACCACTCGACCAACAGGCCAGTCAAAATTTAAAGGATCTTTATACAGTTTTCAAGAATAGAATGAGTGATAAACGAGTAAGGTTTGTTTTTGCAATTTGCATCTGTAGCTTTGCTAAATTTGCAGAGAACATTTGTACAGCAGTGTTAAAGATTTTTTTTAAAGCTAGATTTGTAATCAACTAAACATAACTTGGATAATTTTTTTACTGGTTAAAATTGTGTATTTTTTAATCATACACATAAAGATCGTCCCAAAAAAATATGCTAACAACTATTCTGCAATATTTTTGTGAAGCACACGTGATCTGTATGGTGTCGGACGTGTTCTGTATGGTGTCGGACGTAAATGAATAGCGCCATCCCACCACTTCCCGTGGGTGTCGTAAGAGGCGACTAAGGGACTCACGAGAAAATGGGCAGCAGCATTCTTCGTGCCTTGTTACAGCTACTCTGCGATCGCCAACCCGCCTGCCAAGCGTGGCGTGGGGAGGCCTATATCCAGCAGTGGACGTCTTTTGGCTGATATGACGAATATTTCTGTATCTGTTAATATACGGTCAATTCGGAGGCAGTGCGAATTTTTGTTCCATGCAATCAGTATCGTTAAAATGATATATTTCACAAAAAAATGATTGTCTACAAAGTTGGTTTACGGACGATAATTTTACGTGATGACGTCATAAGAAAAGCCAAACGCTTAGGCCGATCGTGCCTCTCTATCGCTTGTTCCGCGCTCTCGCTTGCACGCTCGGCTCAGGCGAAACGTGACACTTTCGTGCGTGCAGCCGGCGTTCATTATTTATGTGTGTATCGTTTACGTTATCACGTCAAAAAAAAAGTTTTTTTTGAACAATTGGCGTCACTTTATTTTTTATGTTTTTATACGAAACATGGAAAATAAAAAAAAACGGGTCTATTTATTTTTAATGATATTGCTGTACGTAAAATTTGCAAACTGTCTCCATAGTTACCATGTATACTACATGTATATGTTACTACAATTAAAAGCCTGTCTTTCCATTGCTCTCCAGGTCAAGTCCTGTCGGCCCACGTAGCAGGCAAGGTGGTGATGAAGTCCTATCTCTCCGGTATGCCCGAGTGCAAGTTTGGTATCAACGACAAGATCGTCATGGAAGCTAAGGGAAAGGGCAACGGTAAGTGTCTGTTAGTAGAAGGATTTTTTTTCCGGGCCTCTTTGAACTGTGATAACCAGTGATCGGTTAATCGGGCGCTAATATACCTAAACTTTACTTTTATTCCCACGAAAGTATAATACGGACATGCTTTTCAGAATCTCAGATCCAGGAATCGTTCGCAATTCCTGAGATTGTCAAAGTCAATTCATTTATTTCAACTAGACCAATAAAAGGCACTTTTGAACGTCAAATTTACAGATTTAAATTAAAATATTAGTGATTCTAGTTGCTAAAAATACCCGCATACAAAATATAGTTAGAACTCGTTGTGAACTCTCATTATAATTTTTATAGGTATTCCATTTTTTTTGAATAAAATAAAGATACTAAATGCAAATAACCACTTCTATAATTTCATTAAGTTTGTCATAGTTGTTTTTACAAAATTGTACATTCCCGGGAACCCGGGATTACTTATTTATTCGGAAAGGAATGTCCATATTATTCTTTCACGGGAAGAATTTTAGGTAAATAAGCGCCCGATTATCCGATCACTGGTGATAACTAAGAGGTCTTGGAATTCTGAATTCCAATAAATTAATATAAGCTATGTTGACCTTACTTCAAAATCAGTTACAAATTTGTTTCTTTGGGTTTTTTTTTCTTCTGTAATATCAAAATATTTACCACCCTTTTTAAATTAAATTTCATGAATTATTTTCGAAAATGAGTCCCAACGTGGAAGCTATGCGGCTTGTGTTCGCCCCCTTACATGAAAGAAATCATCTCTAATTTGTTTTGCACAACAACCCAAAGATTTACAACTAGATAAAGCCTTGAGCAATAAGGCCACATATTATGTACCCACTTTATGAATAAATAAATAATAAAAATTGTATCTTTTTTTTCTAGCCAATATGGGTAAGTTATTAACTATTTACATGTCAGAGAGAAAAACACTGGCACGATCAAAGCACCATAACTCATAAAAAAACTAAAAGTACTCTCATTGTAAATGGATTGTCATCATCCTGCCTTTATTCCATGGTACTTGGGGTTACGTCAACCGTCACACTATCTCTGACTCCCTTCTTTTTCATGTCACTCCACACTCAATCTAATAACTTTTTTTTTGGCTTCCCTGTCCATCCATCCAGGTATATAGTCATAACTCTTTTGGTAAAGTGCATTTCATCCCTTTTCTTCATATGCACACTTCTACTAAATACTAACATTGTGGTAATTATGGTCCTGGAGCAGGGGAGAAATGTTATTGTAATTGAATGCCTAATAAAAGTGATGTAAATCTTGGTTGTGATTATGGTTATCTTTAATATGGTAATAAATAATTGGATGATGTAAAAAATTGAATATAATCATTTGTTTAACTGTGACATTTAATTTAAATGTAAAAAAAAATGATTCAATCATATCATGGCAGACATGTCGTGAGCCACTCTTATTTAAGATCCTGCATGCATGTATTATTTTAATTCTGTTTTGTATACACATGTTTGAGCAAATCAAATTTCTTTCTTTCTTACTAACTTACAACTTTTCTGTCACTGACGCCACTTTTACATGTCACCGGAAAATCGCAGACTTCGTAAGATGGTAATAAATCTTTAATTAGCTTAATATCTCGATATATTATGAAAAAGTCGTTTTGTATACAATAAATCCGATCCAAATTCAATAGGTTCCAATATATCCGTGTCTAATTGAGAAAATACAGTTTACAATTTCACGCGATATTTTACAATCTAGCGGCGTTTGCAATTTTCCGGTGATATTTACAACGTGTAACAGAATAAACGCAATACCTCTCAAGGGGTCATTGTACTCATAATTTTACTATGGGACCAACCGCGATATCGGCGATTTTGTCGAGTTTTGCGCACATAAATGTATGGGGCAATCGATGTTTTTCAACGATTTCAGTATTGGTCTCATGGTAAAAGTTGTCCATAATAATGAGTACAATGACCCCTTAAGAGGTATTGCGTTTATTCTGTCACAGGTTGTATATACTTAACTTTCATTCTGTACATACTGCTTATTTTTTGGTACATTAGGTAAGCCTACATTTATATTATATATTTTTCATCAGGAGGTATATCTGGCAACACGGACAGTGACCCTGCCCGTTCTGGTAAGCCAGTGGTCGTTATCGATGACTGCCAGTTCCACCAGTGCGTGAAACTCAGCAAGTTTGAGACGGAACACTCCATCTCTTTCATACCGCCTGACGGAGAATTTGAACTTATGAGGTTAGTAATCGTGTCTCCTATGATTTTATAGAGGTATGCAGAACAGAGAGTAAATAGAGGTATGCAGAACAGAGAGTAAATAGAGGTATGCAGAACAGAGAGTAAATAGAGGTATGCAGAACAGAGAGTAAAGTCCCGCGTACCGCCATTTAAAAGGGGAGGATTCTCCTACCAGACGGTTGTTGTGTCTGGTGGGCAACTGCCCGATAGTTGATTATCGGACTGTCGTATATTGTTTAAATCGCACGAAGAACTTTGCTTGCGCGATGCAGGATTTCGTTGTTAGTTCGTCGTAGATATAATCATCACTTATATAATCATCTGTACACCATCTCATATAAAAGTCATTTAATTTTCTAGACATACAATTTTTTAACCGACTTGAATAAAAAGAGGAGGTTCTGTGTTCGATTTTATATATTTTTTTTATTCCATAGATACCGCACCACGAAGGATATATCCCTACCATTCCGCGTGATCCCCCTGGTCCGGGAGGTGGGTCGCACTAAGATGGAGGTGAAGGTGGTCCTCAAGAGTAACTTCAAGCCCTCACTGCTCGGCCAGAAGATCGAGGTGAAGATCCCAACACCTCTGAACACTAGCGGAGTGCAGCTCATCTGTCTGAAGGGGAAGGCCAAGTATAAGGCTTCGGAGAATGCTATAGTTTGGAAGTGAGTTGTATTTCTACAGTGACTATGATTTTTGCGTATCTATGACCTAGACTACGAGTAGAGTAAACCCATCTCAAATAAAAAAAAATACTATGTGATTGAGCAATGCAAGAAGTCTGCCTAGGAATGGAGTCACAGCTGTATTTGTAGATTGGAAGGCTGCATCAATATTTGACAAGGTCGTCTTATTTGTGCATTGGTGCCAAGGTATAGGAAAACATAATGTATGCTGAACTTCCTTCAAAAGCTTAACTGTGAAGAAAATGTTGGCGCCTTATATATTTTTTTAATCTGATAAAAGACTGGTTAATATCTGGTTTCTTAATATAAAAAAAATCATCACTAAGGTTTATTTCTCAGTCTACTTTGAAATATTTTTAAATTAAGTCAAATCATAAAAAAATAAATCATCATCTTCCCACTCATGTCGCAAATTTATCTTCTTCCATTCTGTCCTGTAAAAAAAACTTCAGGAAATGAATTATTTCCCATATTTTTTCTAATCATGGTCACATTATTCCACAGGATAAAGCGCATGGCAGGTATGAAGGAAACCCAGCTCTCTGCTGAGATTGAACTTCTGGAGACCGACACAAAGAAGAAGTGGACCAGGCCACCCATCTCCATGGGATTCGAGGTGCCCTTCGCACCGTCAGGATTCAAGGTCAGTCTCATATTACGGGATAGACAAACTGCAATGTTCTAACTTCCATTTCGAGCTGTGTTTCGGCGTTGTTTGAGGAAGGTCTTTGATCAGCACTGATTGAAAGATGATAATAATAAATAACCTGTATAAATAACATACCTGGCTACAATAATAATATCTTGGGGCAACTCACACACGGTCATCCGATCCCAAACTAGGCAAAGCCTGTGCTATGGCAACCAGACAACTGATAAACATACTTATATATTTCTAAATACATACATATTATAGACAAATAACACCCAGACACAGAACAAATGATCATGCTCATCACACAAAGATTTGTCCTGGGTGGGAATCGATGGATGGACAATATTAGTGTCCACTACACTACAGGTGTATCAATCTGTATGTTGCGTTGCAGGTTCGCTACCTGAAAGTGTTTGAGCCCAAGCTGAACTATTCGGACCACGACGTCATCAAATGGGTGCGCTACATCGGACGCTCCGGGCTCTACGAGACGAGATGCTAAACGAATACCGGTTACAATGTAAGTTTTATGACACAAAGTCGTTCTTGCAAGTTTCGTGAAACAAATCCTTGTAAGATGCGCTTTCTAAGGAATGTATCTTAAGGTGAAAGCGCCAGGGTAGCCCGCGAAATTGAAATGTTCACACGTTTTTTGCATTTTGCAGGTCAGTGTCAGGTTGTATGTTGATAAAAAGACGATTGGCGACCGTAACAAATATGGCTTTACTGAGTTATAATAATTAAATCATCAATACAGGTGTATCATTCGACTTTTTTATGAAATAACCATTCATTTGAGTTAAATGAACTTAGAGGGTTGTATTGATGATTTTAATGATTATAATTTTGTAAATAAATACGTTTTACGGTCGCGAATCATATTTTGTTCAACATACAGCCTGACACTGACTTGCAAGTGCAAAGAACATAAATTTAAATTTGGCGGTCTGCCCTGGCGCTTCCACCTTAAGACCATTCGTCCCGGCGGTCCTCTCGCCCCGCGCGCCTCTACCTGGTGTAGATGACGTAATAGATGGCGGGGAGTGCCTGCCGGGGTACAGGAATTGAGCAATAGGGAATATGCATGACAACAACATTTATTATCTATACAGTTTATCTAAAAATATAATACTAACAGTGAAAATAGAATCAAAATTGATCGAAGAACAAACGAGATATAACTACTTTACACAAATATATCTGTCTCTCTCGCGGAGACGCCGTTTTCTATGGCAGCTGTATAGGCGTCATAGTATTTGACGTCAGAGTTGGTATCATTGGACTTCTCTTTCTAATTGTCATCTTTGACCTTCGTCGCTGATGAAGATATTTTATAAAATCTTTCATAATTGTTTACTAGAGCTAATATGTATTTCATTTTGTATATAAAAAAATGCCCCTATTGAGGAATACAAAGGGCATTTGAAGGAACACGGGTGAATTTTATTCAGTAAGTGTCTGCCACTTTCTCCGAGTTTCATTTGATGAGTTTCCATCCAAAAAAAGGTCCTTCGTCATTCACCCGCCTAGGGTTGTCAGGTAGTAAACCCGAAAAGGCGAATAGATCAGCCCGCCTAGCCTAACTTTTGGTTAAAAAGGCCTCAGACAACTTATGACGGATATTATATCTTAGTTTAAAAATAATACCACTGTTTGTAAAAATCTTATTTACCCCTTTTTTTTTGAGTGGCCTCTCGCAATACAACCTATCACGTTGTCAACTGTTTAACCGATCTTGCCTGTGGTGGCCTGAATATAAACATTAAAGCCTCCAGCCAGAGCTTATAATAAACTTACAAACTAAGCGACTACACGCTCGCGGGCACCCCCTGTGGGGTACGGGGCTCGGCTTAGGGCGTCGTTCGGGGGAGGACAGCTAGGGACGGGCTGGTGAGAACTAGGATTATTATTATTATTTAGGGTCGAGTTTAAGACTACAGGCTCAGCGGCGCGGGCTGGCTCGATCAAGGATCGGGGCGGATATTTACCCTTTACCGATCATAAAATCGTCTTAATTTCTTTTGATGGAATATTGTAGTGACCGGAAAATGTACAAAAAACCTAATAAAATCCGGACAGGCTAGGTTTCATCAGAAAGGCGAAAATTCCAAGTTATCATCTCCTTTACTCATTAACCTTTTGAACGCCATTGTCACGTATACATGACAAGCAAGCACATGCCCTGTACGCGAAACGTCACAAATATGTGACAAAAAGTACGGCGAATTTGTGGCTTGGCGTCGGGGGCGCGTCGATGCGTTTATGCTCTGGCGATCAAAAGGCTAATCATTAAATTACCACGTATCTCTTCTTTTTATTATGCCCTTTAGAAGTTTCACCTAAAGATAAAACATGAACCTTTTATATTTGCAGGAAATGCACGAGCTAAGTGGTTCAACGGACATAGTAATGGCGTGTTACATAATATATTTTGTATATAATTTCACATCACTCCAGAGATTCCTTCGATGAGTTCTATTTTTTTATTTTTCAGCTAAGTATAGACTATTTTATGCTCAGTTATGTATGCTTACATATACAATACGAGGTTTTATGTCATTGCAATATTTTATATAAAATAGGAGAAATATGAATTATGGAATGACGGTTTACCATTTAAAATTATTTTATAAAAATGCTAGAATGAAGGACAAATTCCACATTAAAGTAATAAATTATGCAACATGATCAACGATGATGAATAAATGGTCGCTCTTCTAAAGGAGCAATACTCACCTTTATAACTTACAAAGTTTTTTTAAAATCCTTCTCAAATTATTTATTAAAATTAATAATCGAACGAAATGACATTAGAGACCTGTTAAGTCTCAAATAGGCTGCATTTTTTATAGTTTTATTTTTGTTTGTACATTATGTAACTATCGAATCTCATTCGCGTATCACTTTATACCGTTTCGCTTGTAATATTCGCCCCTTCCAACATAACTTTTGCGTGCTGACAACTTATTTTTTCTAAAATAATAAAATTTAAGAAATACTCGGTACTGAAATGAAATTGAAACATAAAATGAAAGAAAAAAAAAATCTAAGTAAGTACCCGATTTTTGAATTTTTGTTAACAATAAGGCATAAGATTTTTTTTTTTTTATCATATCCAGAAACGATATAGAAAAGGGCTTATCCTATTTGACTATTCAACACTTGTAATGATAATAAATAATATGTCAGTCCGCAAAAGAATAACTTAACCATTCCTCGACATAAAATGCTTTGTTCCAACATATATGTATATCTAGTAAATAATATAATAATATATATTCTACATTTAGAATATCACTATAATATGAAGTTATGTAATATTAGGTAATCAATAGTATTAAATATTTAGAGTTAGATAAAGGGATCATCTGCAAATTATGTCAAGAAGACGGGGGGAAAACATCCTACTATTATTACATACGTAATAAAATCCCATTCATGGGAGAACCAGTAATAATTTTACCGAGTTTTGGATTTTTCATTGTTGGTCTGTGTTGTCATTGATATACTAGGAACTTACGTCATAAAGAAATTTCTTTGTCAACTGATATTTATATAAATTAATATTAACAAATAAAACAAACTAAAATATAGAATAAAAAAAATTCGTCCTCAACGTAGTCAGCTGGTAATGTGCCCAAGAGACTGGCGGCATTGCCATGTTGAATGGCCAAAGTAAAAGCCATCTCTTGGGTCACGGGAAGTGTCAACCAGCCGTTTCGAAATATCTTTGAATAGGCTGTGACCACAAGGGCCCCACGGCCCGTTTCAACCCCAAACGGCTCAAAAATATAGTTACCAATAAGGTTACTATATTTACGCGTCTCGCTTGAGGTTTTCCGCAGCCGCAGTAGCAGCACCAGCACAACACGATGAACTAGGAAGATGGGATGGCGCAAGAGTATCGACACAGGTAGCGTCCCACACTAAAGGCCTACCCATCTTCCATATTTATATTAGTTAACAATGAAATATTAAAACATGCTTTTATTCATAATTATCTGGATTTTTATTATTTCTATCAAAGAATCAATGATTGCTTGGTGTAAGCTCATGCATCTTTAGGTGTGAAGTCTCGATTTTGCGAGATTTACATAAAAACGACCAATAAAATAAACACTACCGCCGTCTCACATATTTTGCGGATGAACCCAATTAGGATTTATGAATGGAAGGCAAAAATTTGAATTCATATTTAATATTTCTTATGCTGGTACATATGTTTCGAAATTGTTCATGTTAAGCTCGCGTGCAAAGATATTGACTTACCATTAAATAACTTTCATAATAGCACAAAGTTTCAATTTTATAATCGAAAGACAAAATGCCTAGTTCGTATGGTGACTATTTTGATTTGTGGTGATTTTTTCAACTGAAAATAGCAAAGATATTTACTTAAACAGTATTCTTTATAATTAATATTTCACATTCATCAAAACCATTTTATTTTTGTAAATAAATGTGTCAGTTTCTTTGCACGCCCGTGTCTATGCGTGCTGTTATAGGAAATGCTTATTATGTATCGTGTTACAAAAACAATGTACAATAAATGGTAAAAAAATATATGTAGTTGTTTTATTTCAAACGTGCTTAAGTAAGAACAATCTTCAAATAAGTTACCCATTTTATTGTGCTCGATTTCATAGAATAAAAAAAAAAAGTGCGTCTCGGGACGCCCGACAGAAGTGATAACTTAAACTAATCTAAGTTGTTCTATTTAATATGTGAAGCGTCTATCCGAAATACAACTAGCGCTGTGGGTTAGAGTGAGAGGAAGAGCCTACCTACTGCCGTATGCGTGAGAGAAAGGGAAGCCGGACAGACTGGCGCCGTAACGCGTTACGTTACGAAGCGGTTTACCCTTCCATAAGAAGTTATCACTTCAATAATTCACTGGCATCACAAAAACCATGATATAAAACACCATAGTTCTTCTATGTTATCCTGATGATGGACCGTAATAACGTACCTATAGTAAAATAAAACTGAACATGTCATGTATCAACATGACAATGGGAGTTTTGAATTTGTGACAAATAATAATAATAATTTAATTCAGAACAAAATGGACAGTTTTCAATAAAATTGCTAGGCATAGACCAACTTCTTCCGTTTTACTAGCGGGTGAATCATCTAGGAACATCGTCAAGGAGTGAATCGGTAAAGCGCAGGCCGAGCGAGAAGCTGGCGGGCGAAGCGAGGCGAGGGAAACTATATAAACTAAGCGAAGCTTTGGCGAGCTTAACTGTGTGGGTTCACACCGAAAACTACGGGAACGGACTAGCGAGCGAGCATCGTTTCACTTCTTCACTGACGTAGCTTAGCTCTTTAGTTCGCGGTGTGTACCGAGGTATGAAAAGAGGTGAGACGATGTTCGCCCAACTCGCTCGCTCGCTAGCAGGCGGTTTGGCTTGAGAGGCGGTGAGACTGAGTAAATATAGCACCAATAATGTGCTAGGCTGCAGGGCTACACAGAACAGCATGCCATAAGGGCCGGAAGAGGACGCCCTAGATTCTAATACGTAAGACGTGTTTCAGCGTACCCCCAGATCGGCTCTGTATTTTTAGTGGTCGCCTAAAATATTAAATAAATAACATACGGATACCAAGTCTGGAGTACCTACATACCTACTTGAAAACAACAGTTACAGAAATAGAAATATTATATAAATTTATATTATATAAAGTGTTACAGAATAAACGCAATACCTACCTGAAAAGGGGTAATTGTGTACTATGAATAACTTTTACCATGGGGTATTGCGTTTATTCTGTAATACCTACGTTGTATAGTAAAATAAAATAAACGTAGGTAGGTACTTGAAATATGATGTGTCCGCAGGACCACCAACGCCAATCGATTCCATATTTGGTAAATAATTAGTACTCAATTGATACTTATTAGTACTCGAACAAAAATATGGTACCTTAGTAGTTTTCGAGAAAATCGACTTTCCCGCTCCCTTCAGCAGGTGATCCTGCTGAAGGGAGCGTGGCTAGCGTAATAGTTATCATCGTTGATTTTTGGGTAAAAAAAAATGTTTCAGTATTGTTTCTTTTTACGAAATGAATAACATCGGTCCATGAGCGCATGCTGTAACTATTTTAAGTACCTATATAAATAATTAGTAGATACTTTTATAAGTGATTAATTTCGTAATAGAAAACAGAACTGAAACATTTGTATTTACCGAGTAGGTAATCAACGATGATAACTTTCGCGCGCTCGTCGAGCAGGACCACGACTTTGAATATTGATTCCAAGTTTGAGGAGTTTGTCGCTTTCTTTAAACCTATTTAGAAAATTAGTACTCTGCAAGAGTAAATTAGAACCCAAAATTCAAAATTAGTACCTACTCCAGTAGGTAGTTTACAAGATCATGCCATTGGTGGGATGGCGGTACTCACTTTGTTAATTTTTCATTACAATATTTCCCTGGTAAAAAGTGTAATTTCTTCCCAAATGTAAATACAAAATTTAGTACTCCTAAAGAAGTTATAGTAATTCAGATTCCTAAGTGTTGTATTTTAAGAGCAATAGGTACCTATATGTAGCTATCATTAGGTACTTTTCCATACTAAATCTCCGCGTATACCTATATATCTTCGTAACCTTTTCCCAACTATATTGGGGTTGGCTTCCAGTCAAACCGGATTCAGCTGAATACCAGTATTTTACGTGGAGCGGCTGCCTGCCAGACCACCACAACCCATTAACTGGGTAACACGGTACTCCTTGGCAAGACTGGTGTCAGATTATCTGGCTTCTGACTATCCGTAACGACTGCCAAAGATCTACAAATGACAGCCGGGATCAACGGCTTAACGTGCTTTCCGAGGCACGGAGGAGTCTCGGTATGTTAAGATGGTCACCCATCCACAGACCAACCTCGGTACCTACGCGTTAAAATGTTATTAAATCTCCGCGTATAACCCGACCAAATTAAGTTGTCAATGGTATTGAGTTGTTAGGAGATGCACACTCCTGTGATCTATAATTAATCAAACATATTTGATTTATAAATGTGTTTTCGATTAAAAATAAACCTACTAATTCATAACCTAGCTTTAACAAAGTAGAAATTGAATAGGTAACTAAAACTACACCCAAGGTCCACAGATATGTTAGTAAATTCTATTGTAACTTACGCCGAGCCGCCATTTTTAAGATACATCTTATTTGTTTAAAAACTGTCTGATAGGATGCCTCCAGGGCACATTTACTGAAACAATAACGAGCAAATGCATCTTTTGTACACGCAATATTAGGCGTTCTGTGTGAGCAAGGAGACACGGCCCATTTACAGTGTCACAATAATGCAACTTAGACAGTACCTACCTACTATGCTGTCCATTAACTGGAGAACCCTCATCCTGTACAGAATCCGGAAAATTCAATTTATAAATTCAGACTTTTACCACACCATTGATATGCTCTTTAAAATCAAGTTCTGGGTTCACGACTAGACCCAGATTGCACATGGGTGATCTCTACACTGAATACGAAAAAAAAAATTGTAATTTGGTTTCTGCTTCTCACATCCATAAGGTGAGCACCGTGTCGGAGAGGTTTGTTTCGTTAGAGACTTGAAATACAAAGCGACGCTGTGACGAAAATGTATGGCGTCTGTCTGCGCGCCGGCGACGATAAAATATATATTTCGTTTCTTTGACGCCATACATTTTCTCTTGTCAGTGCCCTGTCCGCTTTGTATAAATATCAAGTTCTATAGTGGGCCCACCTGATACAGACTTCCATAAAATTCTACAGAATTTTGTCTGAGCAACCAAGCAATGAGGGCCAATGTCGGACTTCCATTTCCCTGCAGTTGGTGCCAATGTGTTTAACTTAAACTAAATTTTTTCTACGTATAATGTGTCACCCACAACACCATGAAATTTTTCTTTTCTATCCGCACCTGAACCATAGATTATAGACGAAAGTGAAGTGCTGAGCTGATAATACCAAAAGAAACTACCTACTTAAAAGTGGCCAACTATCACACCGGGTGTGATAGTTGGCCATTTGGCCATGATGTGGCCAAGGCTAGGTTTTAGGGAACTTAGGGCACCCCGACGTTGGGTTCTTTTAAACCATGCAGATAGAAAATGGAGCGGGTGCTTCATCGTCGGAGTTAGGTTTGAGGTGCCCATTTCATGAAATGATCGGCAACATCATGAAATGGCCAAGTTTTACGATGCGTCGACACATACAAAGAGAAGTTCATCAAATACCTAAGTACACCTGTGTAACTTAGGCGTGCTGAAGAGCTAAGGAGAAGCGACTTAACTGTCTTATCCGACTTATGCATTCTGAGAAAAGCCGTGGTAAAGGAGAAGGTAGCCACTAAGCCAGCAAGAATCAGGTAGCTTATTGAACTTTCAAATTTTCGCTACTACCATACGATAATATCTAACTACACGATGGTTATTAAGGATTTTAAACGGACCTCTACCAATTGCCATAATCCCCAAGCCACCTATTCGTCACCGACTCTAAAATCGTCTCAAACTTACAAAACAACACAAGTATTTATATCTTTATTATAATTTAAACGAAGCAAGAATAAACGTTTGTTTGTGAAGTACAATTAAGAGTTTCCAGTCTCTTGGGCAGTGAGTTGCTTCAAGTTTGATATGAATTAATTACAGCCTTGTGTAGCGGCAGTGTTTGTTCCAGCTCGCAAGTCGCTCTGCCAGGGCATACGATGCTAACTTTGTTTGTTTCTTCTTGATTTCCTTGTAGGACTGGAGTGAGACAAAAGCCCAGGATGGTAATAAAACCTTCGAGGTATAACTATGCCTAAGTTGATTTTGTATTCGGGGGATAACAGCCAGCCCGCTTAATGAAGGGTACTTGTATCTACATTTATTACCCTTGGGATTTAGGGTTTTTGGTTATAAATAACTGGCTTTTGCCCGCGACTTCGTACGCGCATCTTCCGTTTTTTTCCCGTTCCCGTATAGCCTATAGCTTTCCTCATGAATGTGGCTAGGAATTATTTAGTAATGCAGATGATTTATACCCTCGTAACTAACAAGTCCCCGACAGGCTTGTACTGGATATTGTTCCGAGACTGGCTAAATATAACAAAAGTTGTGTGGCTATGTGTGTGCGTGTATATAATAAGATACCGAGTAATCTCAAAACCTTAAATATGAGGTTATTCAAAAGTAAATTGTATGAATGGTTGTGTAGTCATAGTTTTTATAGTGTCAAAGACTTCTTTGACACTAAATGTTAAATATGCTTGTAAAAACATGTCTGCACCAGTTAATGTTTTGTATTCTATCATCTTTTTATACCATGTTTTAAGCAAATAAATATTATTCTATTCTATACTATTCTATTCTATCATATCCAAAAATAATTTTCTAAATTTAACTGGCAGTTCCAGAGATTAGCGCGTTAAAACAAACAAACAAACGAACCAACAAACAAACTCTTCAGCTTTATTTTATTAGTATAGATAACAGCCATTTTTTTCTTTTTGTTTTTTAAGGATGGGAATTCATCAAATGACTTCTTCCGCTCTGGGTGGAGCGGAAGGATGTGTCAGACTCTTACTGACTAAAACCCATCCGTGTTCCTTCTAAAGCCCTTTGCGTTCCAGGGCCGCGGTGACTCTTTCGAACAAATTCCGCAACCCTGGCAGAGATAACAGCCATACTGTGCGATTTTTGAGGTTTGATCATCCATAACACAAGAGAAGGAACGAGGGGGTCTCGGTAAGATCCTTGCCTCGAAAAGCACGTGAATCAGTTGGTTCGGGCAATTCGTAGATATTAAACAGTTGTTGCCTACGGGTAGTCAGAAGCTCGGAGGCAAGGGATATTGTGAGAACTAGTGACTGGGTTGTGGAGTGCAGATAGGCAGTGGACCCATGTAAGGGTGCTAGCGAGGGTGCGAGGCAGTAATGCTAGCGAAGGAGGAGGCGGGCCGCGCGAGGGAAAGACAAAGCCTTCGCCCCAACCGCCGCTACAGAAGAAGGCACCCCGGGCTTCGGGAGTCCCAGGGTGATCCCCGGCCACCGTAGGAACGGGCCTGCGGACGGCGAGCGTTGGGTGGCTCGCTGTTCGATCACCACAAGGCTCGGGTCGATGGCACGTTGTGTTCCACGCGCGTCTCAAAGAGATGTCAGCATAGAAGACGGGACCCGCTAGGGCCAGAGCGCCCTGGGACGCAAAGAACTTTAAAAGGAACACGGATGGGTTTTAGTCAGTAAGAGTTTGACACGCCCTTACGCTGCACCCAGAGCGGAAGAAAACATTTGATGATTTTCCATCCTATAAAAAAAGGGTGCTAGCACACCAATCGATCGATGGCATCGATCGGCGGACGATCAATCTTATTGTTTATCGCCCGGTATCCTTTGACCAGCCAAAGCTACCACACCAATCGATCAACATTTAACAATCGTCTAACGGTTTAGGCGTGAAAACGTAACAGTCAGACAGACAGTTACTTTCGCATTTATAATATTATAATATGAATAGGTATCATTTTGATTAGGTATTTACAGATTAGTTCTGACCTGGATAATAGACTAGACTAGACATTACCTACCCTACCATACCTAGAATCCGAGAGGGGAAACAAAGTCCCTAGATCTTATATTTAATATTCAGGATATGATGCCCGTTGGAAATCACATGCAGTGTGATGGCGAGTGACAGAGATGCATAAAAAATAGTTAGGTTACGGTACCTGTCAAGAGTGAAGTATGCATCGCCTACACACGTCGTCAGAGTGTAGCTTACCTAGCTGGGATCTCTCATCTATTTTTTCTTTTCTATAAATGACTAGTGGCCCGCCCCGGCTTCGCCCAGATGTATTGTTTAAATATTTTCAAAATTTTCTTTCATAAGAACTTTCTCCTGACAATAACAACCACAAAAAAAAGAGTTAGCGAAAATGGTCCAGCCGTTCACGCGTGTTGCCGTGACCAAGGGAAATATTATGGATTCATTTTTTTATATATAGATAAAATCTAAACATTAAAATTGGATTACTTTGACCCAAACTTTTAACCAATAGGAACACATCACACTGCGTTCACTGTGTTCCTATTGGTTAATAGTTTGGGAAAAAGTTACCAGACCTTACGATACTTAAGTGACTAAAGCTAATGGATTATGTTATGTGCCAAAAATAATAATCGTTGTTCTATACATCAGTAGATAACCTACATAAAGAGCTATCTCATAACTCCATCAAATCAAAAGCGTATACCTCGCTATAAACATGAAAGAAAATTCTATAAGCCGTTCAAATATTCCACTAGCAATTCCAAATCAAAGTAATGAAGTAGGAAAATGAAAATATAAAATCATTTTCGTTTTTGCAAACAAATCTGGAATCGCTCGCCAATGCAATGGAAGATTCCAGATGAATATAGACAAAAAAGCCCCAAGAAATCTTAAGATTTGCGACTCAACTGAATTGTAAATAGAGAAGTGGGTTCTGTAGGTGTTTTATGTAAATCCCGGATAACGTATGGTGAATATTGTTGTATGATTTTGTTTATATTCATCGGGGGAATAGAAATAGAGTGGGTGGATTCAGCAAGCGTCTGGAGATTGAATAGATTTTTTTTTCAGTTCGCTGCTTGTTTGATAACAATTGGGTTTCTATGATGTGGGAGAGATTATTCAGTAGTATATATTTTGAGCATTTAGCTTGGTACAAATGGCAGCCTACGACTGTGGAGGAATTAGAAGATAATATTTTAGTGACATATGGTTTCAAGTAGCTGTAATTTAATGAGTGTATCTAAAGAGGTCAACCGTCGAATCCAACTCGGCTGGGCGGCATTTGGGAAGTTGCGTGGTATCTTCTCGTCTCACGTACCTACCACAGTTTCTCAAGACGAAAGTTTATGACCAGTGCGTGGACAATGGGCCTCATCAGAAGGCTTATCACCCAAAGGCAACGGAGAGGGCAATGCTCGGAGTTTCCTTGCGTGATCAATTCAGGATTGATGATATCCGTAAGAGAGCCAAGGTTACCGACATAGCCCGAAAATATTGCTCGCAGAACAGATGGTCAATAGGGCCGGAAAGTTCTGTCAGCAGAAGACGCAGCGTTGGAAGGCCTCCCACAAGGTGGACCGAGGACCTGGTGAGGGTCGTGGGTAGCCGATAGATGTGAGGCGCACAGGACCGGTTGTTGTGGCGATACTTGGGGAGGCCTATGTCCAGTAGTGGACGTCTTTCGGCTGATATGATGATGATCTACAAAGAGAATGTGGTAGTCGTATGAGGTATTATGAATGCAAATGGGTGATTTTGAAATTGCAAATTTCTGTTGCAGCACTACAGAGACCTTCAGTACAGTATACGATCACATTGTTAAGTTCAAACCATATTGGGAGTTGACTTCTTCAAGACTAGAGGTAGGTATGTATGTGTTGCGGAATTTGTTCGAAAGAGTCACCGCGGCCCTGGAACGCAAAGGGCTTTAGAAGAAACACGGATGGGTTTTAGTCAGTAAGAGTCTGACACGCCCTTCCGCTCCACCCAGAGCGGAAGAAGTCATTTGATGATTTCCCACCCATAAAAAAGGTATATATGTAGATTGATAATTTACCAAAAAAACGAAAGCAAATATTAAAATCATAAAGCTGTCTGGAACCCTAAAAATAATATGCAATTCGATGTAGCATGATGTTGCAATCTCCACAATAATAGGATCTGTTTTAATCTTCGGTACGAGTCCATCGACATCGGGAGGCTGACGGTGGCGTCTTCGCTTCAAGTGCTAGGGATGGGACACGTGCATTTTATCGATAAAATTAAAGACTTGTTTAAACTTTTGTATGCTGACGTGCAGCCCGTGTAGGTGTGGATTATAGCGACTGCTGTACTTCGTTGAAATTTAACATTTTGAATGTTTTTCAATAGGATAAGCTGCAATAACTTTGATAAGAGGGATTCAAAGATTTTCAGATATTTACTTACATACTAATACGAAGGAAAACCGTAAGTGAGGGCGAATTTGCTGGATGAAAGAACAGGTCCAGCCGTTATGGCGACGCATGGGCACCCCAAGCGTCCTTTGTTGAACATAGCTCATCAGCTATGTTCAGCAAAGGATGTCTGAAATGATGCTGATGCTGACAAGAAGAATCAGAAAATGAAGAATACGTGATCGTATTTTAAAGTCTCAGAAAATGAGCCATCGGTCGAGATAATTCACGACGAAGAGCCATTTCGCTTTTACCTTGAAAGTTTACAAGATAAAAAAGTAAAAATTATCTTTACAGACCGCAAGATACCTTGTCAAGTTTTTCCTCACATAAAACTTTAATTAAGGAGGACTTTTCTGAAAATTATAATGGTTGGAGTAATCTGCTATCTATACTAATGTAATAACGCTGAAGAGTTTGTTTGAACGCGCTAATCTCTGGAACTACCAGTCGGATTTGGGTAATTATTTTTGTACATGGAAGCCACATTCATGAGGAAGGCCATAGGGAACGGGAAAAACGGGATATGCGCGTACGAAGTCGCGGGCAAAAGCAATTTATGCTTCTAATAATCTTATTTAGTGCGACCTTTAATATACGCAATCGCGTTTATTTGTAGATACCTGACTGAAACTGAATGCGACACACAAATCGTCTCGAGACAATAAATAGAGAACATTTTTATTATTTACAGATTAACGTAAATTATTAATCACGTCAACGCGATCGAGAAGGTAGGTAAGGGTGAGGGTGCTGCTGCGGCTGCCGTGACGTAGTAGTGCGTCAGGGACGTTTTGCTGCCATTATAAGAAATAGATGTGCATCCCTGATGACTCGTGTTCGCGGCAGCACCAACAGTATTCTCAGTGTATTCGCGGTTCGGTGGGATTCCCCGATGTTGTGGAGGTGGGTGCGGCTCCATGCTGAATTTTGATTGTATATTTTCATCTGTGTCTGTAACCTACTTACACTAGAACTTAAGTAGAATTGTTACCAACCCTATGGACTCCGGTCTGAAATAAAAACTTTATATTCTATTCTATAATAGCAGGTAGGCCTGGTGTCTGAACCCTGCAGATGTCTGAACCTTACAGTACAGGTCCTCATTTTGTGGTAGTGAGTCTTGGGCACCTAGTCGAAATCTTTTGTAAAAACAAACCCACCAACTGTTAACGTGACATCTTCCTTCCAGGGCCCTACTACGAAGTCTTAAAACGATCATGATTCCGCTCTAAGAGGGAGACGGAGCTATACATAGCGAATAGCACTACCTCGTTTACATCATCGGAATTGGACGGCATTAGCGCGTCCTAGTGGGGCTGCAGGACATTCATCGATACCAGCCCACCCCTAGAACCGCCTAACCAAACTGAAATCGATGATCGAACACCTGTTAAGGGCCCTCCGGTGCTCTCATTGACTTATTTGCACTCGAGAGGGGCCCAGGGCTCCGCACGCCGGCTGCACTTCCACACAGCTTTTATTGGAGAACCAAGAAACGCTTGCGAAGACACTTTTATTTGATTGATGAGTCTGTGAAATGTGGTCGGGAATCGATTTTTATTGAATTGATAGGTTATGGTGAATTCGGTCGAATTAGGAAGATTTGCAAAAGTGGTCGAATGAAAGCTTCTGTATTAAATGTGGGTTATTGATTAGTTATTAATTATAGGCCAGTTAAGTAAGGCGATCAATCAGATGTCTGAATTAAATCTTTATCAAGAAACCTAATCAGGAAATAGTACGTATGCGGCCGGCCTAACTTCTAAACTGTGCATTCGGCGGAAAAAATCAATCAGTACACTTTGAAAGTTGTCAAAATTAGCGGTCGAAAGCATAAACTTAACGTGTTACAATAATTTTCGTACAAAAAACAAAGATCTTCATCATCTGCCTGCCTTTCCCAACTATATTGGGGTCGGCTTCCAGTCTAACCGGATTCAGCTGAATACCAGTACCTATTTTACGTGGGCGGTATTTTATTGTAAGCGGCCTCCGCAACCCATTAACTGGGTAACATGGTAGTTCTAGGCAAGACTGGTGTCAGATTTACTGGCTTCTGACACTCCGTAACGACTGCCAAACATCTACAAATGACAGCGGGACCAAACGGCGTACTGTGCTTTTCGAGGCACGGAGGAATCTCGTTATGTTAAGATGGTCACTCATCCACAGATCAGCATTGGCAATCGTTGCTTAACCTTGAAGATGGACCCGTGCGGATGTTATTCTTTAGCCAAGAGCTCCTCCACACTAGTACATAAAAAAATAAAAAAAACTTGTAAAAATAAGAAAGAAATTGAAAGAATAATCGTTGAGATATATACACGTTACCAAAAATTGTATCATGGACAGTTGACAAGATGGACCCTCTCCAAATTGAGATAGTTAATCTCACAAGCCACCAATCATTTTCACTACCTAGTCAATCCACTTAACTTGATCAAACATAAGACATGCCACATGCCAGAAGCTATGAAATTCCGTCATAACATTTTACGGCTTAAAGCATCAAGTAATTATTCAAATCCTTAAGGTAAAATGGCGTCGTGAATGACAATTAGATTGTCAGTAATCTAGGCATAAGCTGGGTTTTCTATGACGGTTCATCAATCAACGTTGGAATGTCATTTGAAGCTCTGCTCGGCTCCTGAAGTTGAAGGACGGCCTTGAAGATAGGACCTAGGTGATTACAATTATTACCTAGTTGGGTTTGAATGTGTTCATATGTGATTAAAAGCTCGTTGGAATGTAAATTTATTAAATCTGAGATGTAGGGATAGAGTTTTGTTGGTACATACCTAAAGTTAGAAAGTTGAAAAGTCGAAAATAAGCAGTGGCGCTTTATACCTCGCATCTATGGTAAGTATAACATCCTTTTTTTTAAGGTTGGGAAGTCATCATATGACTTCTTCCGCTCTGGGTGGAGCGGAAGGGCATGTCAGACTCTTACTGACTAAAACCCATCCGTGTTCTTTCTAAAGCCCTTTACGTTCCAGGGTTCCGATGACTCTTTCGAATAAATTCCGCAACCGTGGCAGGCTTTGGCCCTAGCAGGCCCCGTCTCCTATGCTGACATCTCTTTGAGGCGCGCGTGGAACACAATGCGCCATCGAACCGGGCCTGGTGGTGATCGGACAGCGAGCCACCCAACGCTCGCCGTCCGCAGGCCCGCGCCTACGGTGGCCGGGGATCGCCCTGCTACTCCCGACGCGTCTTTTCCTGCCAGGGTAAGATTGTTCGACACAGTTACCGTAGCCCCAGAACGCAATGGGCAATTGAAGGAACACGGGTGGGATTTATGGGATCCTGGGTGCTGCTGAATACTAGTATTTTCCATGGAGCGACAGCCTATCTAACTTTATTGCTGGAAAACACGATTCCGAAAGCGTGAAGACACTGCTATAAATAAAGCATGCATCAATAAAACAGCTTCCTCATTTGTTCTAAACAAATCTCCCTCAACAACCTAGGTCCTTATTCCACACACATTGTGTCTGATCTTAACACAAGTTTTATAAGAAAATACTGGTGTTCGTATATTGTATTCTATGTCAACAGTGTCCTGACATAATGAAAGTTTCAGCTACACGTGTTGGTGAAACAAAGTTCTAGTTACGATTTCGACGTGACCGCGAACTTGGCCACTGGTTACTGTGAGCAACTTTGTCGAAGCAAACCTGTTTGGTTGATCTTTTGAAATTGGGTTCGGGGGGAATAAACTTCTTATTACAAAATGTACGTCCATAAAATTATGAAATACCTCTCTAAATATTAAATCAATTTTTAAGATCCAACCAAAAAACTCTAGGCAACACTACAAATTACCCGGGAAAATGTATGGTGTACATCGTAGATAATTATGTCCCTAATATCAGAAAAATAATCGTTTACTTTTATCGCGTACACATAAAGAAATTTACATTTTTTTATATTTTTTTTTAGTAAATTAAGAGGGTAGCTTGAATATTTTTTTGTGGTAATCACTCCAATACTATCTTGAATTGTTAATATACGTGTCGTTTATTCCCAATGTATCGATTTTGCGTTAATTGTCCGGTTTTATTTAAGCTTAGTATTTGAAGAAAAATTGCGATATTAACATAATCATTTAAAATTCACTTTCTGCAATCATACCTAGACTTTTTCGCAGAAAACCTAGGTACAGCGCGATGAACACAATAAGCGCTTCCACAAAAAAATTGCTTCTTTGGAAAACTGATATCAAGGAAAATGGACTCATGCAATGCTTGCAGAGTACTACTGGTCAGGGTTCCGTACCCGAAGGGTAACCAACGGAGCTCTATTACTAACCTCCGCTGTCTGGCCATCGGTCCGTCTGTCTGTCAGCGGGCTGTATCTCAAGAACCGTAATAGGTAGACAGTTGAAATTTTCACAGCGTGTATTTACACTTCTATGGCCGCAATAACAACAAATAAAAAATATTAAATAAAGTTAGAATTAACGAAGGCTCCATACAAGAAACTATTTTTTTTCGGTTTATGGTACGGGCCCTTCGTGTGAGAGTCCGACTCGCACATGGTTGGTTTTTTTTATTTGCGAGCCTACTTACAAAACGCAGGTGAAATGAAACAAAAAGATAAATTTTCAATCTTGACGCAAAAACTGTCAAAGTCCCAGGAGTATGTTCCCTTGGGATTATTTTAGACATTGATGCGGGTGGAGCCGCGGGCGGCAGCTAGTGTTGCTTAAACCTTGAAGAACCCTGGCTGCTGATATTATATAGCCACGAGTTCCTCGGTAGGATTTTTTGTAAATAGATATAGTCAGGTTTCAATTAATTTTAATCAATCAGATTCAGAAAGGCCATTGCACTGTGTGTCTAGCTACCATGATTCTCGAACGAAAATGATCACAAAATTATTATGTCAACTTGTCAAACGCGCGTTTTCTAGCTGTGATTGGTTGAATGAGCTTTCAACAGCCAATCGCTTCACTTGACTTCGTTTTGCTTCGGTTGCGGTTCATTTGTAAAGGGTCTATATTTTTGTTCAGAATTCGGTGTTAAAGATTGTGTTATTGCTGCTTTATTCAATGTGTAACCAGTTTAATAAAAGTTCGATAACTTGAAAACAAACCAATTTGGCCCCAAAATTACCGGGGTCAACATCGTAGCATATTAGCTCTAGAACGTCCCGTTTGAAGGAACACACTCAATTACCAATGTATATATGGCAAGGAATCCTGGATTTCAGTAATAGCTTGATGATATCTTTATACAGGGTTATTCGACGAGTGTTGCGTGGCTCGCTGTCTGATCACCACTAGGCCCGGGTCGATGGCGCGTTGTGTTCCACGCACGCCTTAAAGAGTTGTTAGCATAGAAGACGAGGTCAGAGCCTGGCAGGCTCGCGGGTTGCGGAATTTGTTCGAAAGAGTCACCGTGGCCCTGAACGTAAAGAGCTTTAGAAGGAACACGGATGGGTTTTAGTCAGTAAGAGTTTGACACGCCCTTCTGCTCCACCCAGAGCGGAAAAGTCATTTGATGATATCCCATCCATAAAAAAAAATGCAGGTTTATTGAAAAGGTGGTCACTCCTTGGTGTCAGTTACTGTTGAGACAATCATTTGAACTTGTGTTTCCGGGGCCGTTGTCGATGGCAACCAGGTTAGGGAGGGTGATATTGAGGTTATTTCATACGTACATACATAATGCCGTCTTCAGTGATGTTAATGGGAATTCGGAATACATGAATGATTGGTCCCTGGTGGTACATCAAAGGACTTAAGCAGGCTCCATTAATCTGTAATAGCGGGATTCAAGACGTTAATCTTGCTAAATCACGTTAAGGGTTCCGTAGTCAAAAAGGAACCCTTATAGTTTCGCTGTGTTCGTCTATCTGTCTGCCAAGCACTAGAAAGTTAGAATTTGGTATGGGTATACATTATAATTACGAAGAAAAAATGGTGAAATAAAATCTTGAAAAACAATTTTTATAAGTTAAGTGGCGATGATTTTTTTGCTGTCTATCCCATGGTGTGGGGTGTCGTTGGATAGATCGTTTAATTGAGGGTGTGCGGAAATCATTTCTTCACCCAAGGATCCGTTTGCAAAATATTAAATTTTAAAGTGCAAAATACACTGTGCGTGGCCCAACACGCACTTGGCCGGTTTTTCTTGTGTAAGAAAGGAAGAGAGAAGGAAAACATACTTATTTGGCACACACATTGTAGGAACAAATATGGATACTTAATTTTAAAATATCATAACAAACAATAACATAAATACTAACGCTTTTGTTACAAGCTCTTTTCAAATCAACTTAATATTTGAATTTGTCTATGGTCAATTTTTGAACGAAAGAGTTTGTTGTAGTTTTCAATTGAATTTTGAAATTTGAATCAATGGTCTAGCAACTTTGTGTACGGAAAGAATCTCGGTAAAAATCAACTGTGTTTATACGTGAACAACGTTTTGGGAGATGCTTGGAATGGTTGTGTTACTTGGTAAAGAAAATTCGTGAAATTACTGTTTCGTTATACAGCCGGCAAACAGGTCCGGTTAGGTAAAATGACAATCTATAGTTACTTGAAACTGGTTTCAGAAACAAACATAACTTCACTCCCACGTTTAAGGGCGAGGTCAAACGAGCGTTATTTTTTGAGCTGTGAGTCGCGTAAAATGAGTCGCGGAATTTACGCTGTATTCGGTTTCTTATAAAATCCTGTTTGTGCCACACGGCGACGTAAAATGAGTTGTCTGCTGACTCACGCGTATTATATCAACCGAATTGCGTTCGGTCCGTATAAGATATGGAACCGTCCACTCATCAATCTTTCCCTATTTAGTGCCAACTCCTCTTTCGCTTTCTGACGTCTTATTCCAATGTTTTGTAAATGCACAATATTTTTAATGGTTCCATTGCACGACACAAAAATTGTAACTGAATTTACGTCCGTCCGTCTGGCAGCTTAACTGGATTTCAGTTGAACGTAAATCGCCTAACTCAAAATATGCGTCTCACGTCTCACAAAATTACGCTCGTTTGGCCTCGCCCTAAAGATTTAAGCAGAGGTGTACTTAAGGTTGCCGGGCAAAAAGACTGGGCAGCTGAGCAGACCAGAGCCAGCGAGTCTTTCCAGCCAAACTATTGTGAAAACATGGATACAAAAATATCCAATTTTACACAAAAGGAGGACTAAAATCATTACAAGTTAAGAATTTTTTTTATCCTTTACCCAGCATCGAATCGTATTTATTTATATTGATATAGGTATAAACTCTAATTGTGAAAATATTAAAATGCCTGGAAAAAAAGCCTAATAAGAGCCGGATAGGCCGGACACTAATGTGACGGATTCGCATAAAAAATCGAACACTGTTCGGCTTTATCCGGACGCCTGGCAACCCTTGGTGTAACTACCTATAGTACGACAGAATTTCGTATTATCACTAGTTACATTTGATCCCATGTCGGTAATAGGGAGCTGAGCTTGAGGTCTGCCCTGCTTGGGCGAAGCACCGCCGTGTCCTCGTCGAGGCGATCGGCGGCGGTAACCTCTCGCGTCCGGGCCTGGTTAAATCCATGGTCCGGAGCGAGGGGGCTTGGGAAGCGGTCACCTCCTTCTGCGAAGCAGTAATGCTAGCGAAGGAGGAGGCGGGCCGCGCGAGGGAAAGCGTGCCTGAAAGAGATGTCAGCGTAGAAGACGGGCCCCGCCAGGACCATAGCCTACCAGGTTTGCAGAATTTGTTCGAAAGAGTCACCGCGACCCTGGAACGCAAAGGGCTGTATAAGGAATATGGATGGGTTTTAGTCAGTAAGAGTCTGGCTTGCCTTTCCACTCCACCCAGAGCGGAAGAAGTCATTTGATGATTTCCCATCCTTAAAAAAAGGGGCCTGAGGTTGTTGCCAGCAGCCACCATAAATAAAAACAAATATGGTTAAATAGTGGAACTGGTCCTGCACATAAAGTTCTATGGCCACGCGATTTTAATGTTCGGAAATTGTGGCTTCGTCGATGTGTAAAGTTTCCAGTCCAAAATCAAGGAATCCCCAAGGGCCTCTCCACAATATCCCATGTAAAGACATTTAGACCTATATTCCAATACCGCTGCCGGTGGTAAAGAGGCAAACGCGGGCAATTGAACCTTCCCGGCTATAAAACTTTGTTCGGAACGAGCCCGCTACCTTCTTTTATATGTGTTCTCGTAAAAGGGCTGCTCTCCGTTTAAAAAGTAAATTTATTTCCTCCGCCCCTACTTGTTAATCTCGTTAAAGCCGTACTCAATAGTTTAGAGGCGCCGCTTTGTAATCCGCTTGCATCTCGGCGGATAGTAATGATTCAGTAATGGAATACTAAAGTATGTGATTAACAAACCAACAGGTGTGAAACACACAACTAATTTTACCGACCGGGGCGGCGCGGCGCCTCGCGGTCTCCCCCTCCTAGACAAAGGTTTGTTTTCGAACGCGAAACAAGACAATGCCGGCCCAGTGACCGAGTGTCGGCGATCGACCGGCGCCTGCGCGCACGGGCGGCGCTCGGCGCTCGGGCGCGCTCG